>MJUT01031287.1:26829-61671 GCA_002080005.1 Gigantidas platifrons
GGGAAAAAACTGATATTTCACATGTGAAATATCGGAATTTATTTCACGGATAAATCTCCATAATTCACACCTATCTATATAATAATATTCTTCATTAGTCTAAAACCTACAAAAATCACTTCAAATTTCTGAGGTATATGACCTTTGTCACATTGGTCATGTGACATACAGAATCATAAATATGCTGTTCATATCAACGGAGATTTTTGCTGATAAGCTCCGCCCACAAATTTTGGCGGTAGGGACTACCGCAAATTCCCGTTTAAGTTTTGTAACTGCGTTGATTATTATTCATTTTACTCGGTTATAAACCAGTAGGATTCTAAACTTACAAAAATATTATTTAGTATAATTATGTGACGATCTAAACAAATTTATTTTATTGTTATTGTTGAGCTTGGAAAAATCTATTAAAATTAATATTATATTGTTATTTGTTGAAAAATCTGGTGTATTGTCTCAGACATCTCACTTCACTTGTCTTCATTGATGTAAATAATATGTGCTAAATATAATTAATGAATAGTATTTTTTAAAACCAAAACTATTGAATTTGAAATAATTTTGCTCGAGTGTTGGGGCTATTCCAGAAATCCAGAAAAAAAATTATAGTGGGATTAAAAGGCACTTTTTTCCCAAGACCAACCACCCATACAATCTTAATAAGAAACTGAGTTGTATTATAGTTGAACCTGTCTTAATCGGACACACACCAAGGGACCAGGGATATGTGTTGGATTGTACAAGTTCCACTGTATATTGTTAAAAGTTGTCACTAACCAATCGCCTATCTATATTATCTATATAAAGTACTCTGCCCCATACAACTTTTCTTGGAATAGCCCTGAGCAGGAGATGTAAATAATTACAAACGTATTTACAAAATGCTGGAAGTTTTGTCCTAAATTAAACTGTTTTGTTTTTTTACTGAGAAGAAACGAAAGTTCTTTCAAATTTTGTGTGTTTTATTGTAGCTTATATCATTTCATTGTACAAATTAGTTCACATGTCATTATAGTGCTTTTGTTTTTATTTTGAATTTTACAAAGGCCAATTGAGCTGTTGGTATCACTTGATGTCTGTCATTCGTCTGTCCATTTTCATTTAACTTTTCACATTTTGATCTTTTCCTACAAAACTGCTTAACCAAATGAAACCAAACTTGTTAGGGATGATTCTTAGGAAGAGCCGAATCAGACGTGTACCAATCAAGTTGACCCTTAATGGGGAGATGCCTAAAATGAGGAAATTAAGTAAATTTTAAAGACCCAGAAAGGGTGTACTTTTAGCTGTGCAGTATCGTTGCGATAAATTGGTCATCCCTCTTATAAAACATTTTCATTGCAGAAATGGTGGCCTTAGAGACCCCTGCACAACTGAATTATCCCCCTAAGAGAGGCCATCCTTTTAAGGACACTTGTTCATTACAGATGGTGTAATAGGAGAGGGACCGATGTATTCATTGTTTAATAAAGAGATAATTAACCTTGAAGATATTTTGAGATTAATTTTGTTTTTGTAGAATAGATTAGTTAGAATAGATTACTTGTAAATTCATTTGGTGTTGATGATGAAATAAGTGTGATAACTTGTGAAGGCCATTCATTTAAATTTATCTTGTAGGGAAGCACAACTTTGATTGATTACTTCAAATATATTCATAAAGGATATATAAATTTTCCTATTCTTAGTGGGGCCATCATGGTCGTGATTCAACGGAAGTTGGATTTACAGCTACCTGTATAATCAGTGCCCATCACCAAGTTGTGAGTACGAATCCCACTCATGATGAGGTGTACGTGATGCAACAATATATGATAAAGTTTGTCAATGACTTGCGGCTTGTTGACGGTTTTCTCTAGGTACTCCAGTTTCCTCCACCAATAAAGCTGACTGCCACAATATAATTGAAATATTATTGAAAGTGGCATTAAACCCCATAATCCTATCCTGTATTCTTAGCGTCGGCATGTTTAAAAAGGATAATCTATATATACCGTATATATGTGGTAAAATGCACTGGAATTAAAATTCGCTAATATGAAAGTCATAGATCATTTTCCGAATGTGTTCACGTAAAAAAATCAACATTTATAATGATGGTATTTTCATGAGTTTTTATTTTAGCGAATTTATTATACTGGTGAAGATAGGAAAAATAAAAACTCCACGAAAATAACCTTTTTAACAATGTATATTGTTATCTATCCCTGCTTCCATCAAGATAAATTTAAATGAAATTATAGATATAGTGTTTTGTTTTTTGAGGGTAGGTCTAACTTACCGGCTTATAAATATGAAATAATTCAAATATTTCAGATATGTTAGAAAATGAATTTTTCCATGACTTTATTGCAAATACAGTGAAGGCTGTGGAAACGAACCCCGAGTGAAAAAGGAATTTTGTAAAAAATTAAAAAATCATAAAAAAAAGTCCCAATGGAAGAAATCTTTGTTAAATTATCTGTATAAATCAAACACATGTCTTATTTTGAATAAAAAAGTTGGTTCTAAGGAGGTTCAGTTTAGACTGGATGCTCTGTAACAACTGTATTATTATTACATCTCAAGTCTAACCAACTTTTTATTCACTAGTAGAAGTAGAAAACTATAATCGATTTATCTTTCATTTAAAGTTTATTAGATAAATAAATATTTTAAGAATTGATGTTTTAGTTATTATTAACTGTGTGTGTTATGGTGTTTGATGCCACTTTCAACAATATTTTAGTTATATTGTGGCGACCAGTTTTATAGGTGGAGGAAAGTGGAGTACCGGGAGAAATCAAGAGACCTGCCGCAAGTCACTGACAGACATGACCACATTAAATTGTATTGAGTAAACCTCTCCATTATCGGGATTCGAACACACAACTTTAGTGGTGATAGGCACTGATTGCAAAGGTAGTTATAAATCCAACTACCATACCATCACGACCCCAACGTTTGTAAGTATTGTTGGTATATCATGGAAGGCTATAGATATAAGTTATGAAAGAAATCGTCATGCATGGAGATAGAACTCAAATACAATTTTGAAAGGAGACCACTTAAAGGACTCTCCTAGACTAGCTTTGGATTAAATTGACCCTGGTTTCAGAGTAGACGATAATGAAAGTATACCCCCACTTGTAGAGAGAGGGCTATATTGCAATCACCTTGTCCGTCCGTCCGTTCACACTTTCGTAACAGATATCTCAGCTTCTACTGGAAGAAATGATTTTATATTTGATATATGGCTTTGGCATGGTGACTTGTACCGTGTCTCCCCTTTCCAGGTTTACCACACATCTACTTCCTGTTTACCGTGCGACTCACAAATGAATGAGTGGGGGTATTCTTAGCATGACGTAGCATGCAACATCTTGTTAATCTTTGTCAAAATCAGTCTTATTTGCATATTTTTGGGAAAAATCGGCAAAATGCATTATGTTTAAGCAAACTTCCAATAAACATTAAAACCATATACTTTATCAAGGAAGATTCCTTGCCAATCAACTGGTTCACAGGCTAATGTGTCAGAGTGAGGTGACATGTCTATCTGCAGACTTGTTTCAATGAGCTAGCACTATAAAAATCCAACTGAGCATGTTGGTCTAGTACAAAGCGGACCTCATCATCATCCCATTGAAAATTAAGTTGTTCTCGCCATGATATGGCTGGTAAATTGCTGAGTTGGCGATAAAGTACATATCACTCACTCGATAAAATTGAAGTTAAAATATATATTGCAGTATACGGGGAAAAAAACTTCGTGATAACAATGTCAAACGCGAGCCAACAGGATGTCATTTTACGGCATTGATACGAGTACTTGTAATACATGTACCATGACGGTCAACAATTTTTAGTACCCAGAAAAAAAAGATTTGTCTCAAATTATAGGGTTAGGGTCAGAGTTATGGTGTTTAAAGCCACTTTCAACAATATTGTAATGGTCAGTTTTATTGGTGGAGAAAACCACAGATTTGTCGCTGACAAACTTTATCACATAATGTTGTATCGACTACACCTCGCCTGAGCGGGATTAGAACTCACAACGTTAGTGGTGATAGGCACTGATTGCATAGGTAATTATAAATCAGACTACCATATGATAACGACCATGACAGCCTTGTCTCAAATTACAGACTAACTTATATGACAAAATATGATCAAGTTGTGTCTAATACACCATGACACGTTTTTAACGGGACAAAAAAAATTCAAAGCTCTTAAAAGATTTGCAAAATACAGTATAAAAGTATGGACAGAGTTGTTTAATTTGAGTCAACAAACAAGGCTTTTGTAGCAAATAATTTTATATTTATTTCAAATCTATGTAAAAAAAACCAAATGGATATGAACAACAAAAATAAAAACTAATCATTTTTCACATAACAATAACATTACAGATATAAACACAAATACAATAAAATAAAGATTTTTTTATGCATAATTATAATCATTACCACGTTTTTGGTTGATTGACTGATTAATTGCAGTTGGGTGGTATAGATATATACAATATTTAAATTACACGATTCAGTTGAGCGAGAACTACATCGGCTTGTGTAATGGTTAGCATGTTTGTCTTGAGTGTGGTAGATCTTGAGCCGTGGGTCAAACCAAAAATATGAAATTGTTATCTGCTCCTTCTCTGCTATACACACGGTTTTAAAAAGTAAAAACAAAGACTGGCTTCGAATCAGGATAAGATGTCCAAGTGTGGCGGCAAGTCTACTAACGGACTGTTGTTTCTCACTTTTGAGACAGACCAGTTCCTATTTTTAGCGATGTGAGATTGTCTTATCTTGCACTAGTGCAAGACAAAAAAATCACGTGCGTTTTACCGGCAAATACATGCTGTACAGTTTATGTCAACTGCCCCCAGTTCTCCATGCTTCACCAATAAAACCATGATTCTATTACATAAGTATTTTTATACTAATGTATGTATACTATTCTGCTAGCTAATAATTTAACTATCGTGCACCTTTCATGTTTCACGGTGTATGACTTTTCAAGTCGATGTTTGTTTACTTTGAGTAAATAATAGAGTGCTCTCCCTTGTTAGTAACTAACATACCTCCCTTTGACCAAATTCAAATATTTTTTCACAGCCACAGGTGTAGTGTTGAGTTACATTTATCATATATTTATTAAATACATTGTATTTTATTATGAAATACATTTAAAATACTGCCAAGACACGGATGCATATGAATAAATTGAATATTTACTTCAGCAATGGAAACAAAATTTGTGGGAAAACGCTCGATCGGGAATGTAAAACAAAACAATTAGGTAACAGCTGATAAAAGTGAGAAATAAAATCAAACACTGGCAAAAAGTGCAAGACAGGGAAATCTCCGACACCCTCGGGTAAGATTTCAATCGTTCGCTGACTCTGCGAGCCTCGTCAGCGAACGATTGTAATCTTACCCTCGGGTGTCGGAGATTTCCCTGTCTTGCACTTTTGCCGGTGTTAGATTCTATATTTCTGTGAGCTAGTGTAAGACATAATAGTGTCCTGTGAAATTGTGTCCGGTTGTGTCATATTTGTAATGAAAAACCTTGCACAGACCGAACGAAGTCATTGCTGTGCTTTATTCCGTCCTAGGACTTTATCATATGAGACAATTGTAAGGGTGGACACTTATTTAATGTTACACTAGCACTGTAAAAATGAAAAATAATCATGTTGGTCTTGTACAAAGCAGACATCATCATTTCATCGAAAATACATGTAGCTGAAAACTTGTTCACTTGAAGTTCAACAATAACTCACTAACACAATTTATTGATATTCTTCATAGTGATAAATTTGGTACATGTGCAAACATCATCAGAATTAAATAGATTTAGCAACATAATTTATTATCTTAATTGTCTAAAAAAATATTTGCTATTACAAACAGCATTTTTGATCTATTGTAAGGTACATATGATGATTTAAAACCTATTTCAATAGGCCTGGACTGGGTTGCACAAACTTAATTAAATTCAAGTTGTAAATAAACCTCAAGTGTATTAAAATTAATATCATGTACATGTCAAGTAATTTTAAGTGTAATTAATATCATGTACATGTCAAGTAATTTTAAGTGTAATTAATATCATGTACATGTCAAGTAATTTTAAGTGTAATTAAGTTTTAATTGACACTTCAAATTTAAATAACATTTGTGTAACCCAGTCTGTAATCTAAACCTAAATGTGACTTCAACATTAAGAAAAACAAACATCGTTTCTTTTAAAAATAACATTCAAATAATTTTCCCCAGGAAAGGATGATAATAACAAATATTTTTTAATAGATTTTGAAACGTTTTAGTACATTTTTTATTTTTTTTTAATAAAACATAACAATTGCTTGTGCCAGCCAAGCAACACATATTCACAAAAATAAAATGATAAAAAAATGCTGACATTAATACATTTTGTACTATTTCATAAACAAATTTATAAGACAAATTCAGTGTTACATATTTTCTAATACATTAGTTGTATGTATGTCTGGCAACCATATCTCGGCAACAGCTGTGAATGATACCATTGCACAAACAAATCTTATTGCAATATTTTCACGGACAAGATGAAATAAGCGATAAAACAATAGCACAAAAATATGTGCGTTTAGGCTGTTGGTGAGAATGGGTATTTGACCAGATAGGGTCACCAGCCAGAATGCATACCGATGCTTTACATTTCCACAATTAAATATAAATTTGACAATGATCATTAAAAAATCATATGGTAAGATTGGGTGTTTCTTTAGATTAGAGAACAGTGGTGAAATTTAGTGTTCTGATAATAGGGGGTTAAGGTTAGGGTATGGGGTTTAATGCCACTTTCAACAATATTTCAGCCATATCGTGGTTGGCAGGTTTATTGGTGGAGGAAACAGGAGTACCCGGAGAATACCACTGACCTGCTGCATGTCACTGACAAACTTTATCACATAATGTTGTAGTGAGTGGCTTTGAGCTCACAACGTTAGTGGTGATAGGCACTAATTGCACAGGTAGTTGTAAATCCAACTACCACATGATCACGACGGACCCTCTGATAACAGTAAAAAAACAAATGTAGATTGTACTTGATTGTTAATCCAGTGTTCCTAACTATGGGAACAACCATTTAACTTTTAACTTTTTAACAAACATTTTCTGTTGCCACATTTTACAGGAAAAAATTAATTTTCACCAAAGATGCAACAAAAATGCATAATCTCAACCTGCAGTTTTCAACAAAAATTTTTGGTAAATTTTGACGCCAAAAAACTCCGAATTTTGTTTCGTGTGAAAAAAAATGTCTGTCTATGGGTAATAAAACATACCCCCACAATTTTTGTTTTGTTTTAAATGGTCTGTCCCTAACTCACCATGTATTGTGTATTTGTATATTCTTTTGGTTGATAACTATTTTATGGATTAACAGAAAATGAGATGGTTGTGGATACATGGTTTTTAATATTTTGACTAGCATTTTCAATTCTGAATTTACATTTAGTACATTAACTGGTGTGGTTAAGGTTATTTGTAAAGGGTTAGGGTTTTGGTTATAGTGTTAAGCGCCACTTTCAACAATATTTCAGCTATATAGTGGCGATTAGTTTTATTGGTGGAGTACCCGGAGAAAACCATCGACCTGTCGCAAGTCACAAACAAATTTTATCACATAATGTTGCATCGAGTACACATCGCCTAAGCCAGATTCAAACTCATTTTAGTGGTGATTGGCACTCATTGCATAGGTAGTTATAAATCCAACAACTACCGTCAGATCACGGCCATGACTGCTCCTATGCACAAAGAAATATTGTAACGATCGAATATATCGTCATGTATTCACAATATTTAATTCCCATATCACTAACAAAACTTTTATCTAATACCATATATTGTTTTTTTCCGCGATATTCAGTCAAAATCAGCAGGTTAATTTTTCACTGTGTTTTATTTTCGCTGATTGACAAAATCCTCGCTAAAAATAAACATATGGCAAAAGGATTATCAACTATATACAGATCATTATAACAACAATTTGAAGAATATTTGTTTCTTTTGGTATTATATACACATAAAAACTCAGGTTAATCGGAATTTCAGAACGAGTACATTTCTTTTGTTTTCGGTATATAGATGAACCTTGAGACCAGGCAGTTTGATATTATTTGATCCCAGCAACTATAAACAAATTTAAAAGTTAAACTAACACTCTTATTAGAATAATAATTCATGTAATAACAATTTTAAATATTGTTTTAATCAACTTTATTACGATTGCAAACATTTGGTTGTTTTAATTATTGTCGAGTGTGGACTCGGCTTGGTAAATCAGGGACCCGGATCTCGGGTTCAATAATTGTTCTTTATATTAATTGTAATTAATGGTCAATAATCAAGCCACAGCTGAATTTAATGACTAATTAACACAAATGATGACAAGTTTATCTGTGGTATTCTGACATTTATCACACCTTGCAGTAAACATCTGTCAATTAAATTGCCATGTTATTTTCTTATTATTTTCGGGGAATTTTCCGCGGTTTTTCACGGCCGCGAACATAGCGAAAATCAGCCACACGCGGAAAAAAACCTGATATACGGTACCTTTAGTTTCAAATATCTATTTTTACATTAAATAAACAATACACATGATCAACTATAACAGTTTTGAGATTTTGTAACAATTATTCAATATTTAAATCAAATATAATGGATTTCAATATCTCTTAGACCTCTAAGAAGATGAACTGTGAGCTAATGCTCACTTATGATACCCCCGTATATATCTTCAATATGTATAAAAACCAACTAAATTGGCAAACAGGAAGTAGGAATCTGACGGGTCCAAAAACGCTTCCAACAATATGGGGTACCTATATGAAGCTTGTGACCAAATATCAGATTTCTGCCATCAATAGTTGCTGAGGAAAATGTGACGAAAAATATCTTGGGAAGGACGGACAGAGGTAAAACAGTATACCCCCCCTCCAGTGGAGCGGGGGTATAATAAATAACAAGAAGAATTAAGATCTAACAACAAAATCATTGAATCAATTACAATTGTCTCCCTTTCATAAGGTGACCACCTTCTACAATGTTGGTGGGTTTATGATGTTTAATGCCACTTTCAACAATATTTCAGTTATATCGTGGCGGTTAGGCCTCTAATAAATAACAGGAAGAATAAAGATCTAATAACATAATCAGTGAATCAATTACAATTGTCTCCCTTTTATAGGGCCAACCTTGTGCAATGAAAACAGTGGCTTTTTAAGAGAGGTAGCTTCTCTTGAAGGGGAATAATTTTAATACTAGCATTTTACTATCTCAGTGCATCTGAAATCTGGCCTGATAAGAGGTGTGGACGTTGGTGGGAATGGCCTTGTAAGATGGGGGGATACCTCATCTACAAAAGACTAGCTTTAAGCCATTATTGGTGGGAATTGCCTTATATGAGGAATGACCTCTCTTGAGGAGAACAATATTAATACTAGTCTTTTACCCACAGTGCATCTGAAATCTGGTCTGACAAGAGGGGGTGGTCTTTGGTGGGAGTGGCTTTATAAAAGGTGTCTACTTTATCTACAAAAGACTAGCACCCATCCACTATTATTTATGAGGATATCATTTTTTTGTGGATTATTCAATCCACCAATGTAAAACCCTTTCTTGTACATGTATGTTGGTTATCCCACACATTTTGTTAAGCTCTCTTCCTTCTCCTCCATAAAATCTTAATGGAATGGTCTTAAGACAAAATTATAACAAAGCACTCTGGGTAAAAAGAACACTCTGGGTAAGAGCATTCTGGGTAAAAAAATGTTATCATTATTGTCTTTGTAAATATCTCTGTATCAACATTTTAAAGAGTATTCTGGGTACAAAGATGGTATTATCATTGTCCTTGTAAATATCTCTATCAACATTTTAAAGAGCACTCTGGGTAAAAGAGCATTCTGGGTAAAAATATGTCATCATCATTGTCCCTGTAGATATCTCTGTATCAACATTTTTAGACTTCTGTTTGGCGTCAGTTGCTTGGTATTCAGGAGACCATTAGTCATAGGACTGGATTTCTTCCCTTTCTCCATCCATCCAACAATAGCAGATCTCTCATATGTATAACCATCTGAGGAAAAAAAAGATACCAGATAATAAGAATTAAAATAACAAAATTATTTGATGCTTTTGGTATAGAAATATTCATGTGAATGTCACATGCATTGAGTTACCGTGTGAATTTTATGTAAGCATGTATTTGTAGGGAATAATAGGTTCTTACACAAGCATACATGTGAACCTTCTGGCGGGAGCATTATTCTCCCGATTTTGAGGGTCCCTTCCGTCAACTTTCAAAATCTTCCGCCCGTGAAAAAAATCAAGTACAAAAAAATCTTGCCCCACAATGTACATTTTGCGATCAATATTTCTGAAAATTCCCCATTTGGAACCCCCGCGCTGACAAAAAACACAGAGAGATACGAATGATATCCAGTTATTGATCTGTTTGACACCTTTACAGGTAAACGGTGACATGATGGTGATTAATTAAGGTGTTGATGATTATACAACAATTATCTACTGATTGACAGTTAATTGGGTATAAGGAAGTGTGTTTGTGGCACACGCTTAGATGATTAGAAGTGGGATAGCGGCAATTAAAAATAGTTATAAAGTGACAAAATAAACGTTGTGCAGACACGAGTCGATCAACCTTCGATGCCGAGAAAACTTCTTATTTCGATCAAACAAGCATGAATTCATCTTGGATTGAGTTGTTATGGCTTGTTTGGAACCAAAGCTGATCAAAGTATTTGTGACTTTCACTTGCTGTGATTATATCTGTGACTTTTTAAGGGTAAATTCTGTGACCACATGTGATGAATATTACTTTTTAATTTTAGTGATCTATGACTTTATTGTTCAGAACATTCTGCCTTCATTGTTATTGCTTTGTTATAACCTTATGATTATGAATAAATTATAAATAAAGTTTTTATCCTTCATTTATCATATGAAACACTACTTAAGACAGAAATGTAAACAATACATATTGAAGTGGGATGCAGTTGGTTCAATATTGAAACAAACAAAAGGAAAACATCAATAAACAATAAAAACACGCATCAAATACGTCGATAAAAAATCTCCAGTTATGAGACCAAATCTCCAGCCAAAAATTTGCAAATCTCCAGTTGTAGCATAGCAACTCTATCACATCTATGCACAAGTCTTTATTGAAGATCTGGGATTTCTTCCACGAGTGTGGGAAGTTCCGTCTTTTCAAGAGTGGAGCGCAGCCGAACGAGTGAAAAGACGTAGAATTTCTCACACGAGTGGAAGAAATCCCAGATCTTCAATAGAGACGAGTGTAAGAACCTATTTCTTCCGTTTTTAACAATGTTTAAAATATATTCTTGCATATCCCTGGTCTAAAAATCACACAAATTAAAACTCCGTGAAATGTTGTTGACGTCTTTGGTACATTAACAACATGACGTCATATGAAGACTTCCAGTTTAAAACGTAAAGATCAGACGTCATTTGGTTTCGTGTACGTTTCAATTTTGATAAATTATAACTAAAATAAGTTTGCAAGGTAGGCGTTTTAATCATTTTTGTGTATTATTGTAAATATGGCTTTCAATCTGACACTACCGTAGTTTCCCGTCGTCGGTCGCCATATTCAATTTGATTGGTCAATTCATCCATGACAGACACGGTCGTGTGATCCTGTCTGTCATGGGCTGTCTGTCATAGTAAATACACAAAAACAGAAGAATAAGATTATCATTACATGAGTTGAGATCCCATTAAAGGGTTTAACTCCACCATAATTTTGTGCCTGTCTCAAGCCAGGACCTGGATTACCAATGTCATATGTCATGGTCATTTTCATGTTCAATGAATTGAGGTGAGATTTACATGATTATTACATGAGTTTGGATCCCATTAAGCGGTTTAACTCCACCACATTGTATGCCTGTCTCAAGCCAGGACTTGCATTCCAATGTCGTGGTCTTGTGTTATGTTCAATGATTTAAGGTGAGAGGTGATTGTTTTGTAGATATTGGTGACACTACTGATCATCACTTTTTAAACTTTCTTTTCATAATATGTAAATTCATATGAATCAAAAAAAAATTTTTTTGTAAATTTTTGTATTCTTTTCTATTGGAAACCAGTATACATGTATTTAAAAAAAACAAAAAAAACCTTTATATCCATTTCAAAAGATATTTAAACTGTTCTTCGTTTGCTTAGACCTCTGACAACATCTTGATTTCTCAAAAGAGGATACTAATAATTAAACCTACCTTCAGCTATGACAGGATCCTTCATTACCTCCCTTGTTATAGGACATAAAAATTCATCTGGTACACCAACATCTAAAAATAGATATTTTTTTACAATAAATACCAAAATATAATTGCTTTACAATTTTTGTATTGCACCATATTGGATATGAGTATATATAACAATATGTGAACGATTACATTACTTTTCTATCAGCCTTCGATTTACAGCTTCTGATTACCCCTAAGGCTCTTTTGTATCTTCAAACTTGTCCTACTCGTGTTTTGTTTTCTTGTTAACATGGCGAGATGCACTCGATACTCGATACAACGGTATGTGATTTTTTTTAAAGTTTGTCAGTGACTTCGACATGTCGGTGGTTTTCTCCAGGTACTCCTGTTTCCTGTAACGATATAACTGAAATATTGTAGAAAGCTACGTTAAACACCGTAACCCCCAACCAAACCCCTCTTGTTGTTAGCTCTGCATCTGGGAAATAAAATTCAAAATAACATCAAAACGACAAAATTCCCAGATGTAGTACTGACCAATAGAAGTAAAGCATACTGTTAAACTGAAGACTACGGGCTAATTCACACTCATTTTATGGTGTGAGTTTTGCTCGTTGTTGAAGATTCTACTGTGTCTGTGAAATGTAGAGCAGCAATAAAAAGGTTGTTCCCTTACTGTAATATGTGTGTAAATCTAAGTTTGATAGTCTTTCATGTTCATTTACATCCATATCCTTTTTAACTAATGTAACTTAAGTGTACTACCAGTATTGTAGTAACAGTTACTTCCCTTGTAGGTGATACTTAAAATAGTGAGAACATTCTTTAATTGAAAATCAGTTTCATTTCAGAAAACATTCTAAAATTGTATTGTTCTTGGTCTGAAAAACTGAATTCTGATTGAAATAAAGGTCTACACTGGTTATTTGCAGTCAAAATTTAATCTCTGGGTCGATACCTCTGTTGGTAGACTATTAGTTCCTGCGGGCATCATCCACCCAATAGTCAGGGTTTCGGCACTGACATAGTTTATTAGATATATTTATTATTGAAATTTACAGTACTTAAATATTGTAATTATTATCTAAACTAAGGATCTCTTCCATCAGGGATAGATGACATTAGTCAATTTTGGTTCTCCTGTTTAGGCCCTTTGTTTTGTTTTCCCAAACACTATTAAATTATTTGGCTTTCCAATATTTCTGTTTTGAGTGCACCTGATGAAGGTAATTCCAGGAATGTGTGCATTAAATTTGATATCTACATTTTTATTAAAATGCACCAAAATGTATATAAGTACTATGAAAGCATTATTTTTCGTTGGTACCAATGTTCGTGGTTTCTACAAATTGCATTGATCCTTGGGTTCTTGAATTCGTGGTTTCACACAATACAGGCAACAATCATTGTGAAAATGACATTTCGTTGGATTTTAGTTTTCATGAACCACGGTATCCACAAAAATTAGATCCCCACGATTAAAAATGATTTCACAGTATGCAAATACTGATAAAAAAGTAGACCAACCGATAAGGATTGGAGTAATGTGACTTGTAATAACATAACAAGATGTACTACCCTCAAGTTGGCTGATACAAATATCTGTCATCATTCTAACATAACAGAAAAGCAAATCTGGCCCAGATTGTTAAAAAATTTCAAAACATTTGGACAAGGGAAATTATAGCATGGAAGCCAAATGGGGATGGACACAAAGAACAATAAAGGGTAACACTTTATTCCCCATTGGCTTTCGGACTTGACATAAAGATAGAAGTTCTTATATTATTAAACCTAAATTTAAACACTAACCACTATTGGAGTCTGATCTTGATGCCAACGATCTTGGTCTTATAGCTTTCCTTGCACGTAAAATTTTGTTTCTGTGGCCCATAGCATCTGAAGATAAAAAGAAAAACAGTATAATTACCTTGTTGAATTCTATAATCTATTGTAACAAAAAATGTGATAAATTCCAACATTCCCTCATATGTATAGCGATGTACATCTCATATTTTACAATGTACTTTCCATGGTTTTCCCAGAATTCCACATATTCATTTGAGATAATATAATTGTATACATCAATGGTAGATAGGAGACACATATCTTTTGTGAAATTGACATTAATTTAATTTATTTATCTATATTTTGTCTATTTGGCAGCTGCTCCAGGTAGATGGAATAAACATATACAATTTTTTTATAATCAGAAAATAACTGTTTTGTATTTTAAACTTTGGCTACGTTAATCACTGGATTTAATGTCATAAACTGAGTAAATCTAGTGACATGTAATGATGTTCTTATATTACTTTATATTGTATTTTTGAGGATGTTGCAGGATTTTGAGAATTCAATATAGTGGCCCGTTCAAAGTAGAACCATCCATAAGACAGATAAATTGTGAATTCTATGAAAAATTTTAGCCAATCAGATGCTGTAAAACATAAAAATGACATTAGAATGACTATTAGCTACATTCATTCACTGCTGCAGCTGTTGTACTGTACATGTTACCATTTCTGTCCAATTGCTTGATCTTTTTTTTTTTTAGATAAAACAAATCTGTGTAGTTTTTGTTTTGTTTTTTCTGCAGATCAAACAAGATGAACTGTGAGCTAATGCTAACTTATGATACCCCCGCATATATGTTCAATGTGTACAAAAACCAAACAAGTCGGCAAACAGGAAGTAGGAATGTGACGTGTCCAAAAACGCTTCCCACGATATGGGGTACCTATATGAAGCTTTTGACCAAATATCAGATTTCTGCCAGCAATAATTGCTGAGAAAAATGTGAAGAAAAATATCTTGGGACGGACGGAAGGACAGACAGATGGAAGGACGGACAGAGGTAAAACAGTATACCTCCCTCCGGTGGAGTGGAGGTATAAATATCAAGAAGGGAGAGGGTGGGATATCATTCATTAAATAGTTTAACCCTACCACTTTGTTGTGCCTGTCCCAAGCAAAGGTCTAGATTTCTTTTGGCCTATGTTGTTGTCATTTCTGTTGAGAAAGTTTGCCAGAAAAGTGATCGTGTTGTGGTTTATTCTATTGAAGAACATCACTGTTTATTTTCAGTTAAGGGCAGAATTCTGAGTAATAAAAAATATTCTCTTCTACATGCATATATTGAAATGAGCTGCATACATAAATATTGCAATTTAAAACACTTGTTTTTGTCTGCACATTTTCTTAAAACTAATGTCTTTTCAAACATCAGTTTAAAACAAGGGCAATGCAAAGCATTCCATATCCCCTCGCCTAAAAATTTGACCCGGTGACCTTGACCTTTGACCTTGAAAATCAATAGGGTTCCAGATTCTCTTAATGATTAAGTATGTACTAAGTTTGGTCAAAATCCATTGAAGGATGTTGATTCTAGAGTGTTCACAAGGATGCTACGGAAGGACAGATGGATGGACGGACGGAAGGAAGGACGGTAGCGTTACTATATCCCTTCGCAACTTCGTTGGCGAGGGGATAATAAGGACCAATATCAGGACAGGATGTCTGCTTACCTATACCTATCTGTTGTAACATACTGTCTGTAATAACCTCTAATTCTGTTCCATCTATAGCATTTGTTTCAAATGAAGACTTATACTGTTCCAGACCGAGTTCGTCCAACCATTTACACACATCCTCAACAGACCATTTATTGAGTGGTTTTACAACATCAACACATTTTGTTTGTTCCCTTTCTAGATTATCTGAAGAAAAATGTTGCGTTTTTACAGTGAAACATGTCTAAACCAAAACCTCCTTAGGACAAACTTTTGAGTTCAGAATAAGAAGGTGTTCAGTTTATATAGGTTAAAATAACAAAGATTTACTACATTGAGACTTTATTGAAAGTTCAGTTTAAACAGTATTTCGGTTTAGACAGGTTTCATTCTATCGTATACATAAACATGCTTGGATTTTACTAGTCCATAGAATTTTCTCTTGCTTTGGGCTGGCATAAGAGTAGAAAAATTCAAGGTTTTTTTTACACTTAAACAAATGTCTCTCCTCTAGCACACTCTTCACCTTTTGAGAAAGATGACTTGAAATCTCATTTAAATGTATGTCGACTTTCAAAAAGACCATCAACTCTTTCAAAATTTTTTTGCATCAAACTGCCAAAATGATATGTAAATCTACATATGGTGATAAACAAGCATGCACAATTTTGAGGAATTCCCATAAAAATGTATTAGAAGTTCTGATACAAACTTTTTGATGAAATTTTCAATGCCAAAAAAGGACAATAACACCTTCAAAACTGATCTGATTAAAGTGTTGTAACGAAAAGGAAATCTTCATAATGGTAATTAGTAAGCTGCATGCAAAGTTCTGGGTAAACCTTATTTAAAATATACAACAACAATAACTTCTCCAAAAATGGTACAATCATATTGTCGTAAAAATATATACAAAGCAAGCATGCAAAGCTTAGAGTAAATTTTATTTAACATATAGGAGGATTTGATAAACAAACTTTCTTATGAAATTTTTTAAGTCAAGGGGAAATAACCCCTCCAATATTGGTATAATTATATTACTGTAACAATATATACAAATCTTCACATGTTAATAATAAAGCATGCACATTTTTGAAGAATTCCCATTTAGAATGAAGACAGAGCGGCGCTTACAAACCATTTGATGAAATATTCTAAGTGCAAAAGGGTAAGAATTTATTCACAAATGGTAAAATCAAAATAAAAAATGTAATGATATACATGTATATGCAAATCTTCATATGGTAATAAGCAAGCATTCAACATTCTGAAGAATTCCCTTTTAAACTGAAGTATGATCTGTGCTTACAAACCTCTTGATGAAATATTCTAAGGGCAAAAGGGCAAAAATTTCTTCTAAAATGGTCAGTTCAAATTTCTGTAAAATTTATGTGAATCTTTATGTGGTAATAAGCAGGCATTCAACATTTCACATTAGCATTTAAAATGAAGAAGAAGTTGAGCATAATCTTTTTTATGAAATATTGTAATGGAAAAAGAGCAATAACTTCTCCAAAAATATTCTGATCAAAAGTCTGGTTGGTTGGTTTATGTTGTTTAATGCCACTTTCAACAATATTTCAGCTATATCGTGGCGGTCAGTTTTATTGGTGGAGGAAACCAGAGTACCCTGAGAAAACTGCCGACCTGTTGCAAGTAACTGACAAACTTTATCACATAGTGTTGTATCGAGTATACCTTGCTATGAACAGGGTTAAAACTCACAACTTTAGTGGTGATAGGCACTGATTGCACAGGTAGTTGTAAATCCAACTACCATATGATCACAACATGACAGCCCCGATCAAAAGTCTGTAACGGAAAAATTTCCAATTAAAATGAATGAGATGAATGTGACGGACGGACAGAATAAAAACAGTGGGTAGAGACATCATTAATGCCTACTTTAAACGAAAGGAAATAATCTTATCATCATGCAATCTTAATATAATTTAAAAATGTATGTCTGTTTTAAATTATGTACATAAAATGCATATATTAATATATTTACTGAACAGCTCTTCCTCTGTGGTAATTTTCCAGATCATTACAGCCCTATCATTAGAACCAGAAGCCAGGTATAATCCATCATGAGAAAAGGCACAACTAGTTACATATCTTATATGGCCTTCTATAACATGCAAACAGTTTCCATGTAACTACAAAAAAGACAAAAATGGTCAATAAATGACATGTTTGTGAAATTTCACAAAGATTAATAATCCGTAATTTTGTGAAAAATTTAGGAAAATAAAAATCCTGATAAAATGCACAGCTTTGGTATATGTACAAATATTATGTAAAATAAAACAATTTCTAGCTTGAATACTGTCAGAGGAGTTAAGACGTACAAAATACGAATCCTATATGTCCACACAATTTTAGTCGCAGGGACATAAAAATCATAAATATGTAACAGCCAGTAAATCAGTGGCATGCAAGCAGCATTGTAGATTGGAATCAAGGAACCTTTCAGTGTTTTTCTTTCACCATTCAAATTAGCTCTGTAAAATTCAAAATAACGGCTGACACTGTAATTTTTCTTTACTTTATCGTTGGTTGGAAGAAGAAACCTGAGTAATTCGGAATTACATCCGTGACGTCATAAACTATTTAAAGAAGGGATTTTCCCATGAGCGTGATATTTGCCTAGTACCGTGGTATTTGCAAATACCATGCTATACGGAATTCCCAAGGACAAATACCCCTCCGATGGGGAAAAAGCGGAAAAAACTAAGAATTGGTAAAAATTACCCTTTTTATCAACCAATCAGAAGGCAGCATTCATATACATGTATAAGGTGGAATTATATACATGTACAAGAAAAGGTAAATTTTTTGAAAGGGAAGAAAATGCGGGTACTCATTACAATGGTGGCCATATTGGATAAACAATTGCTGCTAACACAAGTTTTGGACCATGTCAGGAATATTTAAGGATAGATTTATAAAGTAACTTTTGTGAAGTGGTTTCAGAAATTAAAATTAAACTGAAAAGTTTACACATGATGTGCAAAAGCTCACTTGAGCGCTTGACATCTCATGTGTAAAAAATAATGTATTGAGAAATTAAAACAGTTAGTTACATACATGTATCACTTAATAAAAAAAAACTAATGAATATTTAATCAACGCCAATTGCAGCAAAGCAATAAAAAAAAAAAACTTATACTATACTTACAGCATCCCACAGTCTGACTGATTTATCTATTGACCTGAAATTAAAAGTAGCCATGGTAATATATCCATAGAAACTGAGTGTTTATTAAAATAAGACAATATACAATACTTTGAATATACATGTAGTCACAGTCCTTGAAATGAAAATTTGGATTTACTTGTCTGAATCAAATTCTATAATTTATTTTTATATATTTCTAAATAAAAACGGAACAAATTTACTGGTCAGGACAAAGTTTTATTGGTCTTGGGCCAGAGGAACGGTGCTCATCGTGAGGACTGAGTCATGGATCAAGAATCAATAATGATTGTTGTTTAATGCCGATTGAGAAATTGTTCAGCTATAGCATGACAAAAACAAGTTAGTTGTCTTTTGATAAAATGATGTGGATATCTGTCTTGTACTAGATCAACATGCTGGGTTGGATCTTAATAGTGCTATATCTGAAAAAACAGTCAGACATACATGTCACTCCACCCTGACTCACCATCCTGTATCTAAGCTAGCCTGTCTTTGTTCTTAATCTTATATACAATAACAAAAATTTACATACATAACAGTGATTGGGATTACATTTTTTTCAATGGGACTATGTCTGTGCAGTCTTGACAGAACGGTTCGGCTGTATGACTATGTACGTCTGACTTCATCAGAAAACGAATGTGTGCGTATGACGTGGAAATGCGCCATTTCGTTGGGTATTGCGACTATGGCGCGGGGTAATCCCAATCACTGACATAAATGCTGTGTGCTCAGTGGAGAAGCAACAAATATACTAATTTTATAGTCTTTGGTTTGACCTGACCAGTATAATCTACCACACCCAAGGCGAGCATGTTAACCATTACACCACCAATGCGATTTAATAATAAAAGTAGAGCATTAATCTTAATATATTTAGACTGCACCTTCTTTGCATTTACAATGTAGAACAAGGAGCAATTTTTACCTGTAATATCTCGTTAACTTAATAATCTTACCCAGAAGCAATCAGACATCCATCATGTGAATAGTCACAACATGTCACTGGTCCTGAATGTCCCTTCAAGGTCATTCTAAGGTCAACTCTTACTGCTGCAAAATAAAAAGGAGAAAAATATTTTAAAATAAAAATATGAATATTTGTTAATAATTTATATAAAATCTGTACTATTATTGTATTGTAATTAAATGAGCATGAACAAGCCGAGATCATCAAATTTATATTTTAAATAGGTTGGAATAATGGTGAAAACCTGAATTGTTGACGATAAACAGACAACTGAACCTCTGTATGTAAGTGAAGCTAATATTTTTGATAATGAACAAAGTCTAAACATTTCTCTTCCAAGGATAAAAAAATCTAATATTTTCATTTTTTGTGGACATTGATTTATCTAAAATGTAGTAATGAAGTAAAGGTCAAGGTCATGTGACTTGTTGATTGATTGATTGATTTTTGGTGCTTAATGTCACTTTCAGCAATATTTCAGCTATATCATGGCGACTGTGACTTGTTGATGTCTTTCTATGATAAATGTCCATACTAAGTGTTGCTAAGTAGGGTTTCTTCAGTGTTCTCGCTTCAAATTGAATCAAATTTTGAATATGAGGTATAATACAGTGAAACCTGTTTGAACCGACCTCCTTGTGTTCTGTATAGACAGGTGTTTGATTTATACAGGTTAAATTAACAAAGATTCCTACGTTAAGACTTTATTTATAATTTGCTTTATACAGGTATAAGTTTTATGCAGGGTCCTAGTACATTAAAACACAGAGACAATGGCATTCACGGTACCAGATTTTTCAGTTTAAGCTTCCAGTACAGAACTAAAGTTGTGAGTTCGAATCCCGCTCATGGTGAGGTGAACTCTATAAAACATTATGTGATAAAGTTTGTAAGTGACTTGCAAGGTTGATGGTTTCTACTGATACTCAGGTTTAACCCACCAATAAAACTGACCGCCACGATACAACTGATATATTGTTGAAAGTGACATTAAACAACAAGAAAACCCTAACCCATCCAGTACTGACATCAAGAAGTACTTACATGCAGAACCTATGACAGCTTCAAAATTCCATAGCTTAATTACATCGTCCTGTCCACCACTGGCAAACATGAAGGTCACACATCCATTGTCAGTTGAAACTGCTGAAGAAAATAAGATAGATATATTTTTTTTTTATTTCTAATTTTTCAAGATCCAACTAACTACAAATCAATAAATACATCATATAAAGGTTGATTGATTTGTTTTGATTTTTGGTGTTTTAATGCCACTTTCAACAATATTTCAGCTATATCATGGCGACCAGTTTCAGTGGTGGAGTAAGCCGGAGTACCCGGAGAGAACCACCGATCATGGGTAAGCAACTGGTAAACTTTATCACTTGCGGTTGCGAGTCGAGTGCACCCTTTTTTGTAATTTACAAAGCCGGGCACAAATCCATGCCGTATTGGTGATAGGCTTGTATGAGTTGTTAGATCCAACGACCTAACTCACTGAGCCACCTGGGCCCCCTCATATAAAGGTTGAATTACTAGAAATATATATATATACATAATGCAATATTGGTTCTCAAAAATATTATATTTACAAATGTATCATACAAATTCATATTGTAGTTTTATTGGATTTTTTTTAAAAGAATGAAAGAGAGGAAAGAGGAGATGTGTAAGAATTACTAAGGAGAAAGTGGGGAAACTAAATTTTCAGTTGTGATTTTGGTGTTAATATTAGATATAAATAAGATATATATTTTTAATTTCTGCAATAGTCGACTATATTAATGGAAATTTTTGACAAGAACAAATGTCTTCACCCTATTCTTCTAACCGTTAAAAAAATACAGGTATTGGTAATTCCCTAAATTTTGATGCAATACAGGGATCGACATTAACTTTTGAACAAACTTGTCTCATCGGACAAGTAACAGTTACAATTTACTTGTCCGAAAGTTAAAACTACTTGCCCGAAGTTTTACTTATTATTAACATGCATGACCAATTTCAGGAATAAAATTTGTCCATATGGGCTACTGACTTTTAATATCTAGTGGCCTGCAACATTTTTAGAGGCCCATTTTTTTTTCAGTTGTCTTAATGTTAAAGAAAAATGAAAACATTCGAACAAGAATGAATAAGTGTTAATTTTAAAAACCAATATATTCAGGTAATACAGGCTTCTTAAAAACTGGTGGCAGTATCAAATTTGATTTTCGTCCTTCTTCCTCTTTTGTGGAGGTTTAATGCCGCTGATAAACTCACACATTTACTAAACAGGAATTAACTACCTACATGTACATATGATTTTTAACTCTTGAACAGAAATGGGTATGCAAAAAAAAGGTTTCAGAGATGTTCAATTTGTGTGTCATACAATAGATCCAGCAATAATTAAATTTAATCATGTTTTGTCCTGATCCATCTGACCTATAAAAAAATCCTAATTTTGTTAGGAATGCATTTTTGTGGTGATGTAAAACTTGTCTATAATAACACTTGTGTTGATCAGAGAAAAAAACAGACAAAATAACTTCCAATTCTAATTCAAGGAAAATATTATACCACTCAAATTTTCCTCCATTCAAGAAAAGTATAATAATCCCTGTCAGAAATCACAATTTGAACACATAAACATCCATAGTTTCCATCTTATTTCAGAAGTCTTTACAATATATTTACCTTTTTATATTGCAAGAAGATTAGCATTGAATTTATGTAATTATCAAAGTGAGTATAAACTAACTAACTGTACACATGCCCTACAGCAAAGTAAAGGGTAATATGGGGAGGGAAGGGTTAAGGGGAATAGGGGAGTGGTAGCGGAGAAGGTAGTGGAAGGGGAATAGGGGAGAAGGGTTAAGGGAAATAGGTGGAAGGTTAAGGGGAATTAGGAAGGAAGGGATGGGTTAAGGGGAATTTGGGTATAGCTAAGAGGAATGGGAAAGTAGAATGGGAGAAGGGTTAGTGTGTGGATTAAGGGGTAAAGTTAATCGAATTGGAAGGAAGGACAAATGGGGGAGGTTAAGTGGAATGAGGGAAAAGAAAGACTAAGAGGAATGAAGAGAAAAATGGATAAGAGGGGAAGGTTTAAGGGGGAAAGAGGGAGAGTGTTAAGGGGAATTGTTTAAAGTGAAGGGTTAAGTGAAAAGGTCACATGTGGAACAAGAAATGTGTGCATCACAAAATACGCCCGTCTATATAAATAGGGGTTTTTCCCTTCCACAGGGGAATCATGTGGCCAAGTTTGGACAAGATCCAATATGCAGAACTAAATTTATTGTGTGGAAATGATGCTGTTGCCAGAAATTATATTCATAGCAACGGTGACCTTGACCTTTGATATATAGGTTTTTTTCCCTTCAACAGGGCAATCATGTGGTCAAGTTTGGTGAAGATCAAATATACATACAGAACTAAAGTTATCATGTAGAAACGACCCTGTTGTCAAAAATTATATTTGTAGTAATGGTGACCTTGACCTTTGACCTAATGACCCCAAAATAAATAGGGTTCTTTCCCTTTCACAGGGGAATCATGTGGCCAAGTTTGGTAAAGATCCGATATACAGAACTAAAGTTATTGTGCGGAAACCTGTGTGGATTAGTAACATGCATGACCAATTTCAGGGATAAAACTGGTCCAGCTGGGCTCCTGACTTTTAATTTCTAGGGGCCCCTTTAAGCAAACTTTGTAAATTACGACTAAAGTAAACAAGGGCAATGCAAAGCGTGGTGTATCCCCTTGCCTAAATATTTGACCCGGTGACCTTGACCTTTGACCATGAAAATCAATAGGATTCCAGATTCTCTTAAGGACTAGGTATGTACCAAGTTTGGTCAAAATCCATTGCAGTATGTTGATTCTATAGTGTTCACAAGGATGCTATGCGGTAAAAATGATCCGGTGACCTTGACCTTTGACCTTGAAAATCAATAGAGTTTCAGATTCTCTTAAGGACTAAGTATGTACCAAGTTTGGTCAAAATCCATTGAAGGATGCTGATTCTAGAGTGTTCACAAGGATGTTATGGAAAGACGGACTGACAGAAGGAAGGAAGGGAGCATTACTATATCCCTTCGCAACTTCCTTGGCGAGGGGATAATGAAGGCTATGATGACTTAGTGTGTCACGGACTTGAATTCTACATCTCGCTGTTCTCCATTCAACGATTACTGACAAGTCATACATGTAAGTAATACATTTGATGTAAAAATGCATTAAAGGGAGGAAAATGTGAAGGTAATACATTTTTTGTAGTTCATGTAAAAATAACCAGAGTTACTAGTATTTATCATTCATATTTCATATACAATTTTTTTTAGAGAGGCAATTTCCTGGCGAATATTGTCTAATTGAAAGTAAACAGCTAGAGTACAAAAGTTCGGCATGTATTTTTAAAAATATTTCTTATTTCAAATTAAATGCTTTTGTTTTTGTTTTTTTTAATTTATATGTCTTTAATATATATTTTTTTATGTTGAATTGTTGTCTGTGATGTCACTTTGGTCACTTTCATCATCAGAATATCGAGAAGCTACGATATCATCGTAGGCAGAGCAGACTGATAAGAACAGATTGACGTCTACGATCACAGTCTTGGCTTACCAAGAGGAGATAATCATGTTAAACTTCGACAATAAACCATAAATTTACCTGTGTTTACAGATAAACGGTGACACACTTGGCATCGAAAATTTGTTTTTTTTATTTTGCATTATTTATGTATCTTTATCGAGTAAAGCAATAAAATCAAATACTCAAAAACCTTTGCACTTCACCTTTAAGACACGCATACTTCTGTACATTTCATTCAATTTATTACAATACTTGTGGGCATTTGTTGTTTTTTACTTGTCCGATTGGACTAGTACAGTAAGACTTTTACTTGTTCGAATACCATTTTTAGTTGTCCCTGGCGATCGGACTACTTTTAATGTCGAACCCTGCAATATCTAAGTTTTGAGTGAAAAATTGCCATACCAAACTGCCATATTGATAGATTCTTCACATGGAAAGCAAGCAAATAAATTTTGAGGAATTCCCATTTAAAATGCAGGTGGAGTTGCATGTACAATCATTTTGATGAAACATTCTAGATCAAAAGGGACAAGAAATCCTTAAAAACATAATCCAAACAAATTTCTGTAATAACATGCCAACATTCAAATATTTTAAGGGAAAAAGGGCAATAACTCCTTCATAAATAGTCTGATCAAAATGATATGTAAATCTTCATATGGTAATAAACGAGGATGCAAAGTTTTTAAATTTCCTTTTTCATTATTTAAAGAACAAACAAGATGAACTGTGTGCTAATGCTCACTTATGATACCCCCGCTCTTCGGCAAACAGGAAGTAGGACGGGTCCAAAAATGCTTCCCACGATATGGGTACCTATATGAAGCTTGTGACCAAATATCAAATTTCTGCCATCAATAGTTGCTGAGAAAAATGCGATGAAAAATATTTTGGGATGGACAGATGGACGGACAGAGGTAAAACAGTATACCCCCCCCCCCTCTGGTGGAGCGGGGTTATAATAATTTCTGCCACAAAAATAGATAACTGCATAATGACTGCTTTTTGTGGAATAGCATGAATAGTAAAAGTAACTTGCCCTATTATATCCTACTTATATACTTACACTTTGCAGATCCATATGTTGGTGAAAACTGGCAACAGCTTACTCCAAGGTCATGACCTTCGTCAATGTACTTTAGACATTTTCCGTGGCCGTAAATAGCATCCCAGACCTGTATATCTCCATTACAACTTCCAGAAACTATAAAATTACTGTCCGGTGAGAAGTCACATCCAACAATAGAAGCTTCATGCCCTACAAACTTCCTGTAAAAGAAATTATAGGCCTTACTTTAATTTTATAAGCTAAATTAAGGGCTATGGTGTTTAACGCCACATTCAACAAAATGAAATTTATTGAAAGTGGCGTTAAACGTCAATATTTCAGTTATAACGTGGCGGTCAGATTTATTGGTGGAGGAAACCGGAATACCCAGAGAAAACCACCTACCTGCCACAAGTCACTGATACAAATTTACACAAATTTGTCATAAACTAACATAAAAAATGTATATCTATGAATAATCAACTACTGTTACCTTAGTAACTTTTTACTGGAAACTTCCCACATACACATGGTCTCGTCATCTGATCCTGTTAAAATATACTGAGAATTGGGAGAAAATCGGCAGATTCGTATACTATTTTGACTCTCATGATGCATAACTGCAGTCTTTTTACCAGTTTTTACATCCCACAAAATCAACTTCCCGTCCGTGGAACATGTAGCTAGAATTGTTCCGAATGGAGAAAATGTACAACAATGGACATAGTATTGATGCCCACACAAAGGAGAATGTGGATGTTCAGAAAAGTCTTCTGTATTCCACAATCGTGCAGTTTTATCTGCCGATGCTGTTGCGATTAAATTGTCATTTGAGAATGCAACCCAGTTGACGTCAGAGGTATGAGCTCCAATAGTATGGTGTAAGCTGGTTATTAATTTGTTCGACATCTTAGGATCCTGTGTTCCTACAACAAGACAAAATTATGGTTTAGGGTTTGGTGTTTAATGCCACTTTCAACAATATTTCAGTTATATCATGGCGGTCAGTTTCATTGGTGGAGGAAACCGGAGTACCAGGTGAAAACAACCGAACTGTCGCAAGTAACTGACGAACTTTATCACATAATGTTGTATTAATTACAACTCTCCATGAACGGGGTTCAAAGTCACAACTTTAGTGGTGATAGGAACTGATTGTACAGGTAGTTATAAATCCAACAACAATATGATCACGACTATGACAGAAACTTTTGAAAAATTATGAATTCCTTAATAAAGTAATAATTATTAAAACTAAAGTACTGCCCTTTTAGACATAGGTGACCATAGCCAATTTTGGATATCCTGTTAGGACCTTTGGTTTTCTTGAACATAAAAACATTAAAAATGATTTAGCTTACCAATCTGTCGACTTTGAGTGTACCTAGAACGTGTCATGTGCACTAAATTAGATATCTACATTTTTATTAACTTTAGTGGACTGTATTTCCATGACGATGATGTTTGAATTATGTAATAATGTATACAGCAGAACTGGAATATATTATTTTCTATATTTGAAGGATAATATTTAGACAATGAGGTTTAATATATATATAAGTCGTCAGTCAATATTGAATGTAGTAATTCGTCACAAGTCAAAAGTTGAAAGCGGTGTTAATATTTCAACATTCAAAATGTCAGCGAGATAAATCTGTTTTCAGAAGAGCAAAATCTCTACAAGCTATTGATGCAGATGTATTGAAATTAAAATGCAATATATTAGAATTGCTTTATTAATATAGTGTCATTCTGTACAAGATTCTTATACAGATGTGTGGAATGAAATATCATAATTACTTTGTGCATGTTTTATCACATTGATTTTTCTACAGAAGTGTCAATGTAAAAAATGTATGTATAATAATAATGAATATAATTATGTACTTCTTATATTTATAACTAACTGCATCAATGGTGTAATGGTTAGCATGCTCGTCACGAGTGCAGTAGATTGTGGGTTCAAGTACCAGTCGCGCCAAACCAAAGACGATAAAATTGGTATTTGCTGCTTCTCCACTAAGCATGCAGCATTAAGGAGTAAGAGTAAAGACTTCTTCTTTAGGTATACAGTATACCATCGACCTCCGATGATTACATACTGTTTATGCGTGGACTATATACAAAAATGACTAAAAATATGCCAAAAAGAAACAATAACAATTTAATTTGTAAATGATATGAAAGTAAATTAGTGCAGAAAGGAACTTTTAGTGATTAAAACTTTTTATAGTATATTAAAGAAAACTATAGTAGGTTGCAGAGAACAGCAGGTGTTAGCTGGTCTCTGAAGCTGACGACTGAAGGTATATGGACGAGAGTAAGTGTTATAGGGAGTTGGTTCCACTGTGGTATTGTGTATGGGTAGAATGAATGTCTATGTGTCTTTAGAAGTATGTATTTGCCTATATGTTAGGGGGTGATATTTCCTGGTCCTTGTGTCTGAAACTATCAATATAATATGTCTGATGGTACAGCAACAAGATGGAATGATACTTTGTACATCATAACCAATCTTGTGCAAAGTCTACATTCTGCAAGTGATGGTAAGTTAATTATATTGAGCATATCTGATACACTGCTGGTATTGTGGTATCTATTACAGATGTACCGAGCAGCTTGTCGTTGGATCATCTCAATTTTTCTAATGGATTCAGATGTGTGAGGGTCCCAGATAGAGCACGAGTACTCTTAATTTTGACCTGACGAGCACTTGGTACGCCTGGGTTTTTATTTGTTGGTTTGATGTTTTTAGAAACCCAGTGCTTTGTTGCCTTTTGATGTTATGTCGTTAATCAGGATGTTGTTTCCTAGTGGAGTGACATGTCTACCTGTAGAATGTTGCTTCAATGAGCTAACACGATATAAAAATTCAACTAAGCATGTTGGTCTAGTACAAAAGTGAACATCATTATTATCTCATTAAAATGTAACTTTGATATATGATATATTGTCAACCTGTTTCACAGTCAATCTGTTGACCAAACCTTGGCTTGAACCCATGATCTACCATATATCTAGTCTAGCATGTTAATTATTCAACCACCGATCTGGTTTAACCCATGCTTCAAAAATTAATTAACAAATGGTGATATACATTAATTACATTGATTTAAAAAATGGATAAAATTATTGAGTTGCGAGCAAAGTTTATGTACATGTATATCAAGCATGTTGAACTACATAATATAAAATTTTATGTTAGGCACCGAAAATTTTCAGCAAATACAGTTTGTATGTATATCTCATCGAAACATATTTCTGTCTCTATAAGACAAAAGGAAAAAAACTAGCAAATAAAAAACAAAAATCAATGAAAGATAAAGAAAAAAAAATAGAAGGGATTCTGAGAAAGTTCGGTTTATGCGACATGGAAAACCCACATTATAAGAAAACTCCATTCCAGAATTTTTCAACAGCCAAAGGACATTACAATTTTCTTTAAAAAATGGCATGCAAGTACCTATTCTAGATCTACTTGTAAACAGGGGAGATATGTCGTAAATAATTCGTGAATAAATAAAAAAAAAAGACTCGGAACTCGAAGTCTGATTTGGTCTTCTAGTTCTATGTACACTTTATGGTTTTTCCTGATTCAGTTTTTGCATTATACTAATCAGAAATACATTTCATGTGTCGTGAAAATGTAATGCACACCTGTCATATTTGCTTAAATTTATATTTCATAATGGCTAAACCAGGGGAAATAATAAACACATCACATGATCCACCATTTTGGATTTTCGTGACGTCAAGATCATGTGACAAGCACCTGTTGAAGCGGGTATCTTCAAGCACCAAAGGCGGCAAAGAAAGGCTTTTGTAAAAATTTCAATAGCATATAGAATTCTTTTCACTGTTACTAGAAAAACAAATTTACTGATTAATATTTCAAGTCAAATCAAACACAAATAAAAGTTTAACCCGAATTTATTATTGTTTTATATATATATTCCTTTTATTAATTTGTTGTTTTATTTTTTTCCAAAATCAAATGTAAGAGATCTATGGGATGTACCAGTGAAGTGCGAAAGAAATTCAAAGTTTAAAACTATTTTTCCTTTACAAATAGTTACACTATTGGTTGTTTTCTCTTTAAGATATATAAATAATGCATTTGACAGATAAGCTTATCACAATGTGCACATGTTGTTGACAATATACAATAACGGACGTGTATAATGGCGCAATAAAACTGAAAAATATTTTGACAGTAATTCTCACGATCACCCCCTTATCTGTGAAATGGAACGATCGATTAACTGTGTTGAATAGCGGCCAAGTGATCTTTACAACTGAACTATTTTGATATTACCATTTAACACACTATAAAAAGGTAAATCAAAATATGGCGATGGAAGATTTAAAAAGACATCAGTAACCTTGGTAACGAGGGAAAATGGCGACGACGGACACGGACAGTGTCCACGATCATATGACCCGTCTACGGATGAAGATGGTCCAACAGGTAAGATAAAAATCGTAGATTTTAGCGAATTTATTTAGACCATTTTATTTCACCATAAAATAAAAATGGGATCTTCCTAAGTACATAATAACAAAATGTTCCCATAGATACAGACATGTCTGTCGGGACAATTGACATTTCATAAATATTAAACTTTTGCAATATCTTCACAAAAATGTAAGATATCATTTCGTATCACTTAGGAAAAAATGGAAGGGTGGGGGGTACAATTATTCTGATCATACACATGTCATATTGAACCAGTTATATATGTTTGCGAATCCAAAAATTACACATTGACAATTTGTTTTGTCATGGACTTTTGTAATATATATATTTTTTTATTGACATGGTTTCGAGTGTCTGTAGTTTATGGATTCAAACTGTTACCCCCACCACCCAATCAAGGACCGTATATTTTATATGGACGTTTTCATACCATTTTATTTAGAGGACATTGTGTGTGTTGCACGACAAGAGATTATTTTTTAATACATAATTGTATTTTAGATACAAATACTTTTATCCTATTCAGTGATTGAGAATGTGATTTGTTTTTCTTGAATTTCTATAATGATTAAAAAACAATAGACTGTGAAATGTATTTCATATTCAACCTCCAACAGTTGTTGGAATCGCATACCCCTTTTCAATCCAGAAGGAATGGTTTCGATGGCAAACGCCCGAATTCATGTTTCTATATTGAAAAGTTAAAAAAAAATGTTTACACTGTCTTGTATACTACACACTAGAAATGATAGAAAAATATGGCGAAATATTTTACTACTTTTGTTTTGAAATTCAGCTTCTCGAATGAACTAGACATATATAACAGTCAGCTTGTTATGTATAAGTGGTGGTGTATCAGTAGATGATATTTCTACAAGCCCTCAGCTTTCGTGCCAAGACAAATTGTCTGTATTTACTAGCGAAAGTTATTACACCATAGCTTTGAAACACAATTTTATTCTTACAAAATGTAACCCTATCTGATCACTCGTATTACTCAATCTTTAGTTTTCTGTGTAATGTTTTGTAGATCATAGTTTGTCCTTGTGTCCTCCTTCTTTTGGTCATCGACAAGGTGTACTCGATACAACATTACGAGATAAAGTTTGTCACTGACTTGCCGCAGCTCGGGTCTTTTCTCCGGGTACTCCGGTTTCTTCCACCAAAAAATGACCACCGTGCACGATATAACTAAAATAGTATTGGAAGTGTCGTTAAACACCATAAGCGTAACCCTTAGGCTATTGTATTACCTTCTTCTATTTCTACTAGATACTAACATGTTGAATGGGTCCTTCGATTTACGGTTTCGGATTAATCCTTTGGTATCTTCATATTTTTTTTATCCGAATCATGTATAATTAAATTATATTTATTGTTTATTCATTCTGGATTTTATATCAATGGATCACCAATATAGTTTTTGTACTAGGAATATATGAATCATGAGTTTTTTTTATTCTGATGGAAGATATGAATGGAGTTTTTTTCAAAGCCCAGACTCTTGGCAGATTCGTCCTGTACCTAATTTTACCGAAACGGCCCCCTATGCACAAATACTATACACTCATTCATGTCCTGTCGTTAGTGTGAGGTGTGTTTGTTAGTGTCTTCCCCTTCCGATGGGATGTTTTCCTTTACGGAGAAACCAATACCTATTTCTCTGAGCAGGGTTCCTCAAGGGCTATTCTGATTGGTCGGTTACATATATACTGAAAAGCAGTTCTACTTGACTAATATTAAAATAAAATGACTGTAAAAGGGTCAATTAAAAAAAAAATTAACGTTACATGGCATGCAGTTGGTTAAATATCAGATCTAGATGACCATATTGGACGGTCCAAGCAAAATGTTCATTTATAAAAATTGTCAAGGCCCTTAACCTTTAGATAATGTTGTTTATATACTGTATTATATATATATGTTGTAATATTATATGCCCGGTATTTGACTTTAGAAATGAATGATGATAATGTAAAAAGGGAGCAATTTCAACATTGTTTACTAACAAATATCCTTTTAATGATGTTTTGAAGTATCACATTGTTCGTGTGTGATCACTGAACACAAAGTGGGGTTGACAAAGAAAACAACTATTAATTTTGTCTAACTGGTATATTGTAGTACCGCGGTTTCATTTACTTTCGTTGCAATTTCCGTGGATTAGTGGAAAATGAGATTTTCCTTGATATTTTATTTCATCGTTGCTTATTAATTATTTTGGTTAAAGATACGTCTTTCGTAGTGCACTAAAAAAGTTTCAAAGGGAACCAACGGGGACATATGCCCAACAATTTCAATTTCATTTCTCTAAAATTCCTTCCAAAACTTTTCAAACAGACTCAACTTGGTGTTGATATGTTCTGGAAAATAATCTTTTTCAAAACAAAGAAGAAAAAAAAGGTGTAGGATAAATATCTTATTGCTGTGGTCGTATCGTGCTGCACCCGGCGTGGTCTTTTATTTGGCTCTTCGTATACAATGACGTGAACAAGTTACATTTTGATAAGGTCATGATGATTTCTACCTTTTACTAGACCAACACACTGAGCTGGTCTAGTAGATTGTTTTCTTTCAGGAGTTGACCAAACGAGTAACACGATAGGCATCTTATAAGAAGCAGGAACTGGTTACCCTTAGTAAGAACCTGGGTTTACTTCCGGTTTCTTAGTGAGGTCCATGTTGCTCGTTTTTTTCAGTTTTCTATGTTGCGTTGCGGTGTGTTTTGTTTGTATTTTGTTTGTCTTCGTCCTGTGTCTCTTGTTCCAAATGTTACCAGTGTCTCTGGATTGTCAATTCTTAATTGCTCCATTCGGCTTCGGGTTTCTCTAACGTTTATTTACAATGCTAACGTACTGAAACAACATTCTATAATTTAGCCCCGTCGCTCCACCCTGACACATTATCCTGTCTCCGACCCTACTAATATTTACTCTTGATATTTGAACAACTAATTCTAGTTTTATTATCTTTGGTTTGACACGCCCGCGGATTTAACCCATGATCTCCCGCACACGAAAAGACGAATTGAAGAAAACTTAACATATGCTGATTTTTATTTGGACTAAAAATGTAAAACGCAAATTCTCAAAAGTGACCGATCGAAATGTTAGTTTTAATAAAAGAAAGTTTGTATTTACATTTGTATATACATGTACATGTATTTAATTTTAGAAACAAGGACAAACGAGAAAACAGCATTGCAAAGGGAGCAACGAATTCGTTTTTAAACAAATATTTGTTTTGATTTAATTGAAAATTTTAACTCTCTTTGTCGAAATCAATACCAGAGAACTTCGAATCCTTTTGTCAATACACATCAATGATAAAGGGTGGTTATTAACTGAATATAGGTTGGAAAATGTTAGCTTGATGACATTGCAATGATAAAGGCTAGTTATTGACTGCATGGGGTTTGAAAGCGTTAGTTTGATGACATTTCACAGCGTGAAATCAAAATAATATAAATATTATGATCTTGGAGCCACAATAACAACAAACAAACAATGAATTCGTTCTGGAATGTACCTTAAATAAACGTCCGATGGTGGAGAGATTTAAAATCCCAAACTGCACTTCTACTTTCACTAAATACACCACCTACAAGTTGAAGATAATGTCTGTTTGGTTTGGTTTATGGTGTTTAACGCCACTTTCAACAATATTTCAGTTATATCGTGGCGATCAGTTTTATTGGTAGGGGAGACCGGAGGACTTGGAGAAAACCACCGACCTGTCACAAGTCTCTGACAAACTTTATCACATAATGTTGTAAGATTATGTCAGAGGTTGTACATGGCAATTGAAAAATGTTAAAACAATTTACAGGTTGCATAAACTAGTATTTGATTTGATTGTGGAGATATCAGCTGAGCTGCTCATAAATATAGGTTGTGGCTATGTGTTTTATTTAGAAATTTGCTCAAAAAGGGATTTTACGAATAATTGGCACAATATTTTTGCGTCGTATTAGTTCGATATACCATGTTCAACCTAAAAAAAACCCGTTTGCATGTACTATTAAACTTAAACGTGATTAAACCACACAAAAGAAATTTAATTTATGTTACTTTACAGTACAAAATGAAATCTGAGACTTTTGAAAAGTGACAACATGATTGTTATTTGTAAAAACAAAAGAACAAAAGATCCAAATGATTTATAAACAATTTATTTCATTACAATAATAGTATATTTATTCGATATGAACCACTTTTACATGAAAGTATAATAGATTCTTCTAAATAAACAATGGTCTAATTGTAGAGAAAGTATGTTATCTAACTATATTGTTGTATTTATGTCGAATAAAGAACAAGAACTATTTTTCCTTCGAGAGCACATGGGTGTTGTGGTTGGTCTGTGTTGTTTACCATTTTAGTTATCTGTGTTGTGGTTGGTCTATGTTGTTTATCATTTTAGTTATCTGTGTTGTGGTTGGTCTATGTTGTTCACCATTTTAGTTATCTGTGTTGTGGTTGGTTTATGCTATTCACCATTTTAGTAATCTGTGTTGTGGTTGGTCTATGCTGTTCACCATTTTAGTTATCTTTGTTGTGGTTGGTCTATGTTGTTCACCATTTTAGTTATCTGTGTTGTGGTTGGTCTATGTTGTTCACCGTTTTAGTTATCTGTGTTGGGGTTGGTCTATGTTGTTCACCATTTTAGTTATCTGTGTTGTGGTTGGTCTGTGTTGTTTACCATTTTAGTTATCTGTGTTGTGGTTGGTCTATGTTGTTCACCATTTTAGTAAT
>MJUT01031287.1:81271-102203 GCA_002080005.1 Gigantidas platifrons
ATTTACGTTATTTGTGTTTGTTTGGTTCGTTTTTACCTCCAGTTGTTTGTAGGAGGGTTCATGTCCTATTTACGTTATTTGTGTTCGTTTGGTTCGTCTTTAACTCCAGTTGTTTATAGGAAGATTCATGTCTTATTTACGCTATTTGTGTTTGTTTGGTTCGTCTTTACCTCCAGTTGTTTATAGGAGGGTTCATGTCTTATTTACGTTATTTGTGTTTGTTTGGTTCGTCTTTACCTCCAGTTGTTTATAGGAAGATTCATGTCTTATTTACGTTATTTGTGTTTGTTTGGTTCGTCTTTACCTCCAGTTGTTTATAGGAAGGTTCATGTCTTATTTACGCTATTTGTGTTTGTTTGCGGATAGTTGTGACGAACACATATTGTGTTGTGTGTTTGTTTTGTCTGTCTTCTTGTGTGCTTATGTTGCCGGTTTCTTTGGATTGTCCATGTTTGTTGTATGTGGCATTAAACACCATAACCCTCAACCCTTTACACATTGAACACTAAGCATAGATACATGGACTGACATTTTTGATTACCACAAGCATAATGAGAGGTAATTAATAGGGTCGAAAAATGTTGCATTTCAACGGACCATCAACGACAACTCTTAACGGCATGATTCCCTTCAGGACCTCGTACTGATGGGGAGTTTCACAGGGGTTTCTACCTCATAGCGGTACAATTAGGTTCTATTTCTATACCACTGGGTATGATAACGTATGATAACAGGCACCGACCAAAGATTTTACAAAGGGGAAAAAAGGGGGGGGGGGTGCTAGTAATTTTCCACATTTGCCAGGAAGATAAAATCTCCAGCACCGAATTCCCTAAATACGCTACAGAATAAATTAATGTATTCAAAATTTTGAAAACCTTGTTAGAAATCTTTGATGTAAGCATCTGGTATTTACCATTATCTACTAGTGGTGTCACATTAGATTTATATTGACAATAAGTAAGATAATGGCATGATTTATCGTGTAAAATTTGTTTATTTATAAAATCTTATTACGAGAAACTAAGCTTCGCAAATACTAGCAATATTGCAAAACTGTATTATATTTTTAGGTACTGGGTTAAAATAAGATCATTCTGTATTTAGACTGATAGTTGTATAAATATGATTGGTATTTTTTTAAATTTTCAATAAACTTATTTTTTTATCCCGTACTTTAAGGATATGTTTTTATCAATATGTGTATTGAATAGAAAATAATAAATATGTTATTGATCCTATTAACGACAGAACTTAATTATAATTCACAACATGACAGCACAATTGTCACTGTGACATATGACATGATCAAAAGCCAATGGGAATCCTTCATAATCTTCTTGATGACATCATTTATAGGGTGTATCCAATAAACAATGTATGACAATATTGAAATATGACGCATTCCAATTCTTCAGAAACAAAACCAATACATGAAATAAAATATGTCTGAAAGCATCTCTGTTGCTCCTAAAACTTTAAATTATTTGGCTTTCTAATGTTTCGATTTTGAGCGTACCTAATGAAGGTTATTCCAGAAACGTGCTATGCGCATTAAATTTGATATCTACTCTGATGAAGGTTATTCCAGAAACGTGCCGTGCACATTAAGTTTGATATCTACCCTATGTTTTTAACTACTACTCATCTTTATAAATAAAAACTTAGATATCAAACCATTGGCATTAATTTTCTGTGCTTGCTTTAAGATTTTTAGCAACACAATGAAATGAGACATATTAGTAAGTTATCGCCCCTTTCAACGGCTGACAGGGGAGATAATAAAATAATATTTCTTGGTCCCTATGTATTGTCCACTTTGACGTAATTGAATTTAGTATTTAATTTACCCCGAACGTCTGGATTCTGTTAACAATGATCTGTCTAATTCAATCACGTGTTTATTGAGTACCAAACGAGATGAGATGGGGTGTTCAGTTTCTACTGGTTTTACCAAATTTGTTAAAACAAGTTTCGCCATGTGTCGTTGTCTTTTAGGTTTGACTGCATGTGTTGAAACCAGTTTAGTCATTTCAACGCCGTGTGTCGTTGTCTTTGTTGTGTTCAGTGAGGCATAGTGAGAGGTGATTGTTCGTTTTTGTTAATATTGGTAGAATTGTTGACATCACTCATTCACTGTTTAAAATGTCTTTTCATAATACATTCTAAATTACGAGACAGGTATCACAAAGATTCTCATTGATATCGCTAAAGAGATTTTTGGCCCATTATCACAAGATTTACGCTGTCATATTGGACAGTTTATTACCATCCCATTCATTCATTTAACATGTAAGTAACACATGAATACAGATAGCTATCTCTATTATTTAATATTTTTATTCTCCCTTTTCCAATGATTTCTGACATTTAATAAACATTTTATTCTGATGTACATATTTTCGCTGATCTGTTTTTTTTTATTAGCATAGGAATATGGTAAGCATTCGCTTAGGGTGAACATAAATTTAATTAAAAAAAAATGATTTGAAAAAAAAATTTATTTGAAAAAACTCATATCACGCTAATTGCTGTTGTTCATTAATATATATCATTAATCTGATATCATTCTTAAAATTTGATTGGTAGATACTATATAAACAAAGGTTGCATTGTCAACGATTTTTATAATATAGAAAATAGCAGATTGCACGGTCATACAGCACGTTACTAAAAATAAACATAAATTTTCCCAAAAATTTTTGAATATAGAAAATAGCACATTGCACGGTCATACAGCACGTTACTAAAAATAAACATAAATTTTCCCAAAAATTTTTAAATATAGAAAATAGCAAATTGCACGGTCATACAGCATGTTACTAAAAATAAACATAAATTTTTCCAAAATCCATTAAAAAAAATGCAGTAATATATATATATACAGAAATCAAAAGATACAGCATTGGACAAATATTCCTGCTAAATTTCCCTTATATTTGTCAATAATGTGGATTAATAATATAACAATTGTAGCTTTTGTATGAGGTCCATGCATGGTTTATATCGACCAACAGAAGTATATCGACCTCGGACTACGTCCTCTGACGATATACTTATGCTTGGTCGATATAACCACGTATCGCCCTCATACAAAAGCTATAAAAATAAATTGTATAATAGATCAAATCTGAAAGTGTGATACAGCCCAAATACAGATAATAGTAGCTCCATAGCAACACCCCACAAACTGCAGTTGGTCAACAGATTCTCCCTTTCAAGCTAGTAGTCAGCTAACAACAAGTATTCATTGACCCTGCCATTGTACTGTCCATGTTTATGGTGTCAATTATTTTTGTGATAAGGTGTGCTTTTTCAGTGAGTTTTTTTTAATCGATTGTTTATACATGTATTTCCGTTAGAGATCAAATTATCAATACGGTTTTATGGTCCAAGTTTGTACCTGACCTATGCCAGAACCTGTATTTCCAAACGCTTTACGTCATGGTCAAATAGTATTCAATGATCTGAGGTTAGAGATTATTGTTCGCTGTGTTGATATTCGTGGAATTGTTGACCATCAATGTGTAAACTTTCTTTTCATAATTTGACTGAAAAACAAGTTACTCCATAACAGTAATGGGCAATGGTAAATCTAAATACCGTGCGTGTTGTTTGTGTAAAACGGATATAACGAACCACAAAAACAGGAAAGTGTGACTGTACGTCTGGTTTGATGAACGTTAAAACTATTTGCTGTTAAATATTTCTAATAGGGACAAACAATTATCACATAGAAAAACAGTTATTTACCCCAATACAACATGTACACCGTTAGTGAAATGTCAAAATTATTTATCATCGCAATAGTCTTATAACTATGTAATCATTCATTTAGATTAACTTTATTTTATGTTCAGAAAAATTTGAAGATACCAAAGGGGGTGGTCTATAGCCGTAAATGAACAAAGAAAAACAATAAAAGTCCATCCCCGGTTTTGTTGGTGGGGTCCGTGTTGCTCATCTTTTTAGTTTTTTGTGTTGTCTTATTATGTGTCTTTACGTTCCGTGTTGGGATGTCCGTTACGATTTCCTCATAAAATCGATGTTCGATTCGTCTTTATCTCCAGTAATTTGTAGGAGGTCTCATGTCTTCCTTACGTCATATTGTGTTGCGTTTTTGCCTTCGTCTTGTGAACCCTATGTTGCCAGTTTCTCTGGATTGTCCCTTTTAAATTGCCCCTTCGGAATTCTCTAGCATTAATTTACAAAACACTACACATAATGTACAATGTAGTCTGTTTCGGAAATTGAATGACGACCGTTAAATTCTCAACCAGTAGGAACCATTAACACTGGACGTTGCATTCAGCACAAACATGTCAACAGGCATCTAATGTACTGCAAATAGAACATTAAAAATAAGTAAGGTTGGGATGTCTGTTGTTTTAAGTTAAAGGTTTGATACCAGATAAGTACTCCACGTTGTTGCTATTGGTGATTGACATATATGTGCAAGTAGTTCATGCTTACCCTTCCAGACCACCTGTGTTCACTTCCGGTTTTCAGTGGGCTCGTATTGACCAATATTTTATTTTCTGTGTAGTTTTGTGTGGATTATTATTTGTTCTTTTATCCCTTTTCTTTGGTCATTGTATTGTATGTAATTCTTCAATTTACCAATCCCTTATGTGTCTTCAAACATCTCTTAATCAGTCGTTGCAAAATACCTGTGTCACAAATTAGCACTGATATGTTTCATTTGCCGTAATCACATTCATATGACTTATCATCGGATTTCTAAACAAAACTTACCATGACGGGTCTCACCAGTGGAATAGGAACTGTTTTCCTTTCCGGAGCATCTGTTTGTCTTTCTGTCCTCTTTCTTTTGGCCACTGCATATTCTGTCCTACATTGCAGGGGCGGATCCAGGATTTCAAGTTAGGGGGGGGGAGGGGAGACTTAAAATTTTTGGGGTATTTCGTGTGAAAAATCGCGATTTTACGCAAAAAAATCATATTTTTTTCAATTTTAGGGAGGGGGAGGGGGCGCGCGCCGGGTGTGCCCTCCCCCTGGATCCGCCCCTGCATTGGTCTACCCATTTAATATATTCAAACTTTTCTGGCCTTTTCCAGGTGGAGAAGATGTAGATGAACAATTGAGGCTTCAGCAAGCTATGCTGAGGAGACAGGAATTACTGGATAAAATAAGAGTAAGTAAAAACAAATAGAAATTCTAATGAACGAATGTAGATTTAAATAAAAGAAAAGCAATATTTTGTTTTCATGATTCATAAAAACATTTTAAAAGTTTCTTTGCAAAATAAACTTGAAATATTTCGATATAACAGCAACACAACTGAAAATGATATGTCAGACAAAAATATATCTCTTCAACAAAGAATATACAATCAAACCTGTATTAAGAGGTCACCTTTGTGACAAAGAAAAAGTGGTCATCTAAGACAGGCGACTTCTTAAAAGAGGTCCAATTCATATGAAATTTCGAATGATTGGACAAGAAAAAGGTGACCTTTTAATACAGTTGACTGCTTAATTGAAATGATCTCATGGGTAGGTTTAACAGTACATTTCTATTTTTGTCTGCCTTTTTCAGCATGAACAGTTAGTAAATCACCAATCTGCACACGACAACCGACGACCTAGATCTTACAGTGCTCGACGTCGGTACACGCCATCACCAGTGCCTCCTCCTCCATCAAGACGTTCTCTGCCAGACTTCAATAGAAACGCAGGTGACGTCACATACAGAGACGTATACAAACCAATGTATGGCACCAACAGAGGTATTTTCTTTCAATATTATATTCTTTAGTCCTAAATTATAATTCTCCTAACTGAATTTAGTACTGCGTTGACTACTATTTTACCAATTTTGTTCCAGTATTGTTATAAATGCTGTTATAGTGACAACCGGAACCTTTGAACCGTAATGAAAGCGGGAGGCTTGGCGCCGTAAAATATGATTCAACGCACCATTTCTTTAGAAATGCCTGTACCAAGTCAGGGCCATTGCGGTTTTCCCAGTTTTCCTGTTGTTGACTGATTTTGTCTGTTTGTTGACTTATGAGTTTTGCCTTTCCCTTTAAAAGATTGTTCGAAGTTCGGTAATTTTGTTATTACCTTTATTCACTGGGAGGTTTCGGCCCTTAAGACTAGATTAGCATCGCCAATTTTATTTTTTATTGAAGTGCATGTAGCAAGGATGTAAATATATGGTAAGGGGATCGATGTTGTTTCTGTTGTTACTGTTTTTATCTTATTGTTCAGTTGAAGCCATTACTCATTACGTTACGAAACATCTGTGTCAAAAAGACCACGAATATGTTCCACTTGTCGTAAGCACTTCCCTGTCCTTTCCTCATTCATGACTTATCACCGAGTTTGTAACTAGAATATCAAGATGATGGGTGCAACTAGAGAATTTTATGAAGTGGTAATTTTTCATATTTAGTTTATTAATCATATTAAAATATGTAAAATAACGCATGGGTATTACATATATCAATCTAATGGACACATTTATTGATTTTTTTTCTAATTTGGTAATACCTTGACAACCCCACAATGTATGGTTTTATGTATTTCAATTGTTTAAAAAGTCTGCTAAAATTAAAATCCAGAGGTGAAAATGTTAGATATATAATCAACAATATTATAAAACTGTTCAATTCCATTCAGAGTGCGTGGGTGATTGTTGTGTAATGCAAACGCAGCAATTTTCATCTAAATCATGGCGAGAACAAGTTAATCTTCAATGAAATGATGATGAGATCCACTTTGTACTAGACCAACACGCCTAGCTGGATTTTCATAGTGCTAGCTCACTGAAACAATAGTCCGCGGATAGACATGTCACCCCAGTAGAACAGATTATCCTGAATTCAGAGCCAACCAGTCTTTGCTTTCTCTTTTAAAATGTTGCGTGCTTAGCGGAGAAGCAACAAATACCAATTTTATAGTCTTTGGTTTGCCCTGATCGGGGCTCGAACCCACGATCTACAGCACTCGAGGCGAGCACGCTGCCCATTACACCAACGATACGGTTTATTCTATTCAGATTTTCAGAGGACTAAACAGATACAAAGTTTACAATGTGTGACTTTATTAATACAAGTATTTAAAAAAATATAGTATTTGTTAGTATTTGCTTAATATTGAGAAGCAACAAGAAAACAACCAAAAAGGTGCGATAAAAAAGGGGTTATACAGTCTACAATTGTGAGCCTTAATGTTTATATGTATTGAAAAATGTAAAAAAAGAAAGTTTTAAATCTTGGGAAAAAAATAACGGTTTTTAAGCTTGAATATATAATCATAGATTTGTAATTCTAAACAGATTTGTTAAAAAGTACTCAATGCTTTATGTGTATAACATATACAAGTTCACCAAGTGAAATGTAATCTATTATTAATAGACATATATATAATTATAATATTTCAATGAAACAGACAAATCTGTTAAACCTCAAATATTTAGGTTAATTATGGGTTTTTGACACCATTTTCAGTAATATCTGTTATATATATCGTGGTTGTCAGTTTTATCGGTGGAGGAAACTGGAGTACTTGGAGAAAACCACCGACCTGCCGCAAGTCACTGACAAACTTTATCACATAATGTTGTATCGCAAATATTTTGGTTAATTATTGGCGTTTAATATAATTTTCAACAATAAATGTTATAATATCGTGGTGGGCACTTTTATTGGTAAGCGAAACCAGGGAAAACGACTGATCCAGTCCCTGACAAACTAGTATTGGGTATGTCTCATGGATGGCGAAACCGTAGACAACCACTGATATATTTAAAGCAGGTAAACCTCGACACTCGGGAATCTAGCTCATAAGCTTTAGTGGGGAACGACACTGATTGCATTGGTAGATGGAAATCCAATTACCCTTCAATCCCAGCCACTTTACATGACCCTTCAAATATTTAGGAGAATAATAAAAGGTGCCTATTTGCAATAGTATTCTGTGTAGTGTTTTATAGATCACTAACTGTGCCTTTTTCCTTTTTCTTTTGACCATTGTATTGTCTGTCCTTCGATTTTCGGCTTCTGATTACCCCATTGGTATCGTCAAAAATTTGGTTTTTTTTTCTTTCATCCATTATGTTGTCTGTCTTTCCTTGATTTAAGGCTTCAGATTAACCCATTGGTATCTTCAAACTTGTCTTTGTTCTTTTTCTTTCATCCATTGTGTTGTCTGTCTTTCTCCAATTTACGGCTTCTGATTACCCCTTTGGTATCTTCACAAACTTTTCTTTGTCCTTTGTTCTTTGGTCCGCTGTGCTGTCTATCCTTCTTAGATTTACGGCTTCTGATTACCCCTTTGGTATCTTCAAACTTGTCTTTGTCCTTTTTCTTTCGACCATTGTATTATCTGCCCTTCGACTTACGGCTTCTGATTACCTCTTTGTTATCTTCAAACTTTTCTTTTGACCATTGTATTGTCTGCCCTTCTTTGATTTACGGCTTCTGATTACTCCTTTGGTATCTTCAAGCTTTTCTTTGTCCTTTTTCTTTTGGCCATTGTATTGTCTGCCCTTCGATTTATGCCTTCTGATTGTCCCTTTAGTATCTCCAAGCTTCTTTACTCAAGTTTTTTTGAATTTAATATTGAAGTAAGATATTAATCAAACGATGACAGATGGACATACAATCACAAACGAACACAGATTTCGCCCGCTAGCCTATTGGCAGTATGATAAAGAATAGTACAAGACAGACATACATTTGTACTTCCAATTCATTTGATAAAAATATCTTCACTACAGTTGTGAGTTCGAACCCCGTTCATGGCGGAGTGTATTTGATACAACATTATGTGATAAGTTTGTCAGTGACTTGCGACAGGTCGATGGTGTTTTTTCCAGGTATTCCGGTTTCCTCCACCAATAATACTGACCGCCACGATATAACTGAAATATTCTTGAAAGTGGCGTTAAACACCATAGACCTAAAACATTTGGCTAAATATTGGCATGATCGTAGTGATCTAATAGTTAAAGCGATCGATTGTCTAGTAGAGTAGCCATTGTTCTTTAGCGATGGGGCATGGATTAGTTCCAATCTTTTGACTTTTATTCAAAGGGAGACAATTTAGCAGGTGCTGATATTTGGCGTTTGTCCGACTTCCACTTCCTACTTCCACCATAAAAAAAACCTGGTCGCCACGATATACGTGAGAAAAAGAATGTCAAAAATGGCCCATGAAACTCCTGTACATTATATTCATCAGCTAAAGAAGTCTTAAAAATACATAAACAAGTTTTAAATATACATATATATTTGAACGTATTTCATTCATAGTTTTGTTGATGTTGGTGATAGTTATTCATAATTTGTTCTATAAAGAATATTTTAATAGCTTTTACAATAGAGGAGCGTTTATTTTTATTATCGTAAAATGTCGATGTTTGGGTAAATAAGAAGAACATTAATGCGTATGTTTGCACGCTGGGACATATCAAAATATGTAACCCATAGCAATATGTAATAGAATAAAACTCCTTTCAAATAACTTTTCCTGTTTCAAACGTTATTTAGGGGTAATAGAAGTGAATATTTATTTAACGAAATTTCAAATTTCTAAAGGAAAGTTGAAAAGCTATTTGTTAATTTGAGATGAATTGGAATATAGTATAATATACGCTATTTAAACACACTATTTATTATTCATACATCAGTCGAATATTGTCGACCAATAGAAATTCATTGATATGATAGTTTGTACGGAAAGAATTATTTGATCCTTTTAACGACAACATTTGAATTGTCAATTTGAAAGAAAAACCTTTTGTGCTCCATTTTACAGTAGATAAACACATATATACTATTGAAATTCAAGTGAAAAGTTCCTTTTTCGTTTTCAATTTCTTAAACAAGAATTCACTTCTAAGTGTGTATAAAAAGGAAATCGTCGTACCGGAAATTCATTATTTAACGGTTTTGCCATGGTGATTTTAGTACAACATTTCTAAATCCACGTTATCTTCTCGTCGCAGTGAGAATTTACTTATTGTTTTATTTTACCGAGGAAAAAGGACTTACGAAGAAGTTGTTAAACTAAGAAAAGTGTTTTTAATCCTTATTTTTGAACCTGTGACTTAACATTACAAAAAAGTAACAATGAAATGGAAAAATGGTTGATTGATTCCGGAAACGCTGTTGTCGAGGATTGGGCAAAAAATGAACCCCACAACGGTAAATACAAATTATTTCAATTTTTTTTTATTCATTTTTTATTATTATTTTTTTTTCTATATTATATTTCGATTCAATATTAGTAGTTATTTTCACAACTAGTAGTAAAAGTATTTCTAATCTGAAAGCTACAATAGTACAAAAAAAAATATATATATTTTCTATGAATTTAGTTTTGCGTATTTGGTACTATTTAAAGTTATCGTTTTTATAATGTTGCTAGTATTTTTCCTCATGAAAAAATTCACCACACTGATTTTTTTTAGATAAATGAAGTGGTATATTGGTTTAAAACGAACACCGTGTTGTATTTTGTTCTGTGATAAATGATAAATGATAAATGAAGTGCGTTGGTTTAAAACGAACACGTGTTGTATTTTGTTCTGTGATAAATGATAAATGAAGTGCGTTGGTTTAAAACGAACACGTGTTGTATTTTGTTCTGTGATAAATGATAAATGAAGTGCGTTGGTTTCAAATGAACACCGTGGTGTACCCAAATTAGAACAGATTTTTAAGTAAGAAAAGTTTGAAGGTACCAACGTGCGTAATCAGAAGCCGTAAATAGTAGAAGGTCACTCATTAAAATGGCCAAAAGAAAATAGGACAAAAAGACAAACAATAGCCTACAAAACACTGCACACAAAGCTTATGTGTGAGAAACGTGAACCCCAATAAAATGGAGGATGAGGAACGGAGATGCTCTGGAAGGGTAAATGGTGACTGGAATATATTATAAATAACATTTTTACCAACACGGTAACCCAAACACAAAGCAAAAGAATGAATGCTCGGATACCATGGGACTGTTGATTGATTGATTGTTGTTTAACGTCACGGGAACAGTATTTTAGCTTTATTCATAACTAGAACAGACTAAAAAACATTTAGATCTAAATCTGCTTGATGAAAAGGTGGCACCGGGGTTACGCATTTGAGTGGAAATCAGGATAGCAAGTAGAAAAATGGATAGGGTCGAAAATTTGCCTTGCAACGGGCTTTCAACAAGTGCGCCTAACTAATTATAACTCAATAGGAGATGTTGCAAAGTGTCTCTTATGTGAAAGGGACATGGTGTACTCTATACACGGGACTTGTACTGGCGCAGTGGAAAAATATTATACACTACATATTATTAGTTTCCCACAATGTAATTAGATCAATGAAATTTCAATGGTATTATATTTTTTCTCAACTGAATGAATATTTTGTGTTAATGATGTCGCCATCATATCATATTACATAAACAGGCTTTTAAATGAACACAAAACAGATAAGAAGAGGAATGCATATAACGTATGTTAAGCAACAACACTCGATTTGAATGTAAGACAAATTAAAATGAGAAAAGCATAAAAGCGATAAGGTCGATTGTCTTAACATCAATCCGTACTAACAATATGACAGTTGTGTTGTCTGTCCTACTTCACGGCTTCTGATTACCCTTTAGTATAAACATATGTTATTAATTAATTCAACATAACATTACAATATTCAACTACATTGTATATACATTACATAATAGGCAGTAATTAATTGGATTGGGAAACAAGAAGCAAGAACTTAAATTAATCCCTATCAGTAAATATACCACTTTGATATCTTCAAACTTTTTGTCTAACAATAAATATTGTAGATAAAATACCAAAGACTATATAAGTAGTATTTTGCTAATTCTCCGCTAAACACGCAGCATGTAGGAAGTAAGAGTTAAGACTTAACTAGCTCGGAATCAGGATAATTTGTACGAGTGGTGTGATATGTCTATCCACGGACTATTGTTTCAGTGAGCTAGCACTATAAAATTCCAACAAAGCGTGTTGGTCTAGTACAAAGTGGACATCATCATCATTTGATGGAATTTAGCTTGCTCCTACCATGATATAACTGGAATTTGCTCACTTGGTGTTTAGCAACACACTCACTGTGGGGACTGGGATGGGCGATCGGGCAAAAGTTCAGATTGTCACAGGAATACTAAATACCAAATTAAAGAGATCAGATAAAAATGTGGTAATTGAAAATGGTAAACAGTATATTAGTTGTACAACACACATATTTCAAATACAAATCCAACTGTAATTTGGACAGCCATAGAATAAAATCCCGAGTTTTTGGCTATTCAAAAGCGGTCAAACAAAACTCAATCTTTTTAATACCACCATGTGTCCCAACACTCAGGGTCGTTTAATAATGGCCATTGTTGACTTAATAAATTATAAATCTTGTAGATAAAAAGGTTGGACTGTGATGGGCAATTTGGGTAGAAATTCAGATTGCTACATGAAAAGTAGGGATACAATTAAACAAATACATAGATTTCAAATGCAAACCCAGCTGCATTTAGTATTTGGAATTTAATTTTAGGGATCATAAAATAAAATCCCGAGCACTTGCTTGATAATAGCACTCAAACAAAGCTCAATCTTTTTAACACCACCACGTGTCCCAACACTCCGGGTCGTTTAATAAAGGCCATTGTTGACATATATTTCTTTAGTAACATAGTGTTGACAAACGATTATGTGAAGTCAAATTCATTGACATCAAACATGATAACAATAGATAAAATTTTGATTTGTTAGGATTTATAGAACTCATTAATTTCAAAGATAAAATTCTTATCTTACTGATGGACTTCAAAAATGCATGTCAACACACGAGACAGAAACTGCTTATCTTAGAGAGCTCCCCTATCGTCCCTGATGAATATTTTACGTTATTTGTGTTTGATTTCGCATAGCGGGGTCCAACGCATATTGCGTTGTGTTTGTGTTTTCTGTTGTTGACCAAGTTCCCTGGATTGTCGTTTGTTGATTGCCCCTTCGGTATTCTCTAATGTTTATTAACAGAAACGTGTCGTGCGCACTAAATTATATCTATACGTTTTCATTACTATCACTGTGGTCAATATCTCTACTTGTGGACTATTATTGCACAAGGGTATTATCCGCCCAGTTGTTAGTGTTTCGATACTGACATGGTTTGTGGGATATATATAATTGAATCATTATTGACATTCACATATCTTACGTAATATAATTATTACGGTATTAAAACTACCGTTTGGATGAAAGATAATCTCAGCTGATATTGGCTATTCTGTTTGGGGTCTTTTTGTTTGCTTGCCTCCAAAGAATTTTATATTATTTTGCTTTCCAATGTTTTGACTGAGCTAAACTAGATATCTATGTTTTAATTTTGTCCATTGCCCAATATTGATTATCTCCCTTTTCACAGTAGCATAATGCGACAATTTTCACCACGTCTGACATCTTCGAGGCACAATAAACTGAAGTTAAATGTTTACTACTATACACACCCACTATGTACTTACTGGTAGGGAAGAGGGAATGTTCCACCAGTCGTCGACATCATTAACTTTTCAAAATGAATTAAGGCCTATATCTTAGAGGAAACCACGAAATACCAATTGGTTGGTAAAGAAATTCAGATGTACTCATTTTAGAGTGAGCAAACGTAAAATCTCTGTACTTTCATATTATAATAAATATGATATACAATTATTGTTTTCATCTTTTATGCTTGTATCTTTATTGACACATGTTTTCTGCGTGAAAGTGGACAATTTTTTATTTTAATTGATTAAAATACAGCATTTTCCCACAAATGTCAGTACAGGTAGTATATTCAGGTAAATACTTTTTCTAAAGATAATATTTCTTTCTTTTTATTTCAGAAATGTCACAAGTGAAACACATCATTGAACACAGAGTTGCTACCCCTCGGCAGTACCACCTGCCCCCGTTACAGAACTATCCCCAACCCCCGCCCCCGCCCCCAGCTCCACAACATATAATACAACAGTTACCTGCTCCACAACCGATTTATCAAAATCTTGTACCAGAGCAACAACAACAAAAGTCATCAGCGTTTAACAAAGCAGGTAAATGTAATTTTTTAAGTACAGGAATTAAATCAATGTTGTGATGGTCTTTCTTTAACTTGCAAATACTTTCTTATTACGATGCTGTCTTCGTTTTTGTTAGTTACAAAAGCACATGTGTGTGTTTGATCTACAAGAAGATACACACATGGTTAAATGCCAATGTTCAGCTTATCATAATACAGTTTGACAAATAACTCGATGAAAGGTTGCCATGACAACATTAACAATATTAGTGGGAACAACCAAGAATATTACCATACTGATAGACAAAGCAACACCAGTGAAACATTAACATTGCTTGTTTCATGTGTGGTACCCATCCTGTATCATTGCAACATACACATAATGCTCATAAGTAATATGGGAGATCTAGAACTATATAAAAAGAGTTTGAAGATACCAAAGGGGCAATCAAAAACCGTATATCGAAGAAGAACAGACAACACAATGACCAAAAGAAAAAGGACCAACAATCATCTACAACAGAAGAGTTTGAAGATACCGAAGGGACAATCAGAAACCGTATATCGAAGAAGAACAGACAACACAATGGCCAAAAGAAAAAGTAGAAAAGGACAAACAACGATCGACAAAACATACATATAAAACTAAAGATCGAGCAACACGAACCCCACTAAAAACCGGGGGTGAACTCAGGTGCTCCGGAAGGGTAAACAGTTCCTGCTCCATTAGTGTCACCCATCCTGATATTTGAAAAGTCACGAGTATGTTTATTATCATAGTTTATATAATTTAAGTTTGAAGATACCAAGGAGGTAAGCATAAGTCGTAAATCTAAGAAGGACAGACAATACAATGACCAAAAAAAAAGAAGAAGAAAAAGACGAAAAGATAAACAATAGTTCACAAAACACCACACAGAAAATTAAATATTGAGCGTCATTGACCACACTTAGCAATACTAAAAAGTACGTGTTTGATTGTTGTCAGTAGCATACCAACTATAGTCATGATTAGAACATGTTCACAAACAATAAATCATACAGGAAATAGATGGTGCTGTTATAGACATATGGATGGAATGAAAAAAATGACCACAAGGAAAACGAGAGCGTTTGCTTTAGAACCAGCCATGGCTACAACTACTAACAAACCACCACACCTCGCAAGGGGCTACCAACGACCACTCCTGATAACAGACCACCCATGACTTCTCCTAACAATAGGCCACCAATGGTTTCTCCTAGCAGAGGGCCACTGACGACCTCACCAGGAAACAGGTCACTAACAGCCACTCATAGCAACAGGAAACCAACGACCACACCTCAGACCTCAGAACGGGCTATCAATGAACACTCCCACATGCTCATTTTGGGCTATTGCAATTTAACTTTTCTGTTTAAAAACGTGAATTCCACGGAAATTGACAACACCGAAAAGAAGTGAAACCACACAAATCACTTTGTGAGAAAGGACATTTATGTAATACATTTCTATCTTATTCAGTAAATTATCTGACATTTTTCAGATTTTATGGACATGATGATGGTCCAACATCAACAAGTTCATCAATTAGTTATGCAACAATTTATGATGAGGCAACTAAATGGGGGTCGTAACAGATATTCATACCCATACCCTGTTTCTGTTTGTGCAGAGCCAGTGGAACCAGTCATGGTACGTCACATAATATAACCCTAGTTACATCCATTACCTTAAACTCTGTATTTTGTAGATTTTATGGAAATGATGATGATACAACATCAACAAATGCATCAAATGGTGATGCAGCAGATTATGTTACAGCAACTTCCGGGAGGAGGAGGAGGAGGAGGCCCCAGGGGTTACCCTGCTGCAGTCATGGCAGCACCAGCGGAGCCTGTCATGGTAAACTTTAATGACTATTGCCCTTTATTACACCATGGTGACGGTTTATCTTCAAATAATAGTAGTCAAACTGAGTAGTCTTGTGATCGACTTCCGATACTCGAAATTTCAATGTTGTCTTCAAGTCAATATTACAGGAGAGTGTTCGGCGCGCTATCGTAATTTCTGATTGGTTTATTAATGAAGACAAAGCAAACACGATTTATCGTGAGCTCTGCCTGGCTTTTTAATTATATAAGTTCATTTTTTGACGTCATATTTCGATATGAAGTTGTGGCTGTTTCAATTAGGCACATATCGACTTGATTCACAAGATGAAGAGTAAAGGAAGCAGAACTTCTTAATCTTAGGGATATAAATATTCATATATATTTATTGAAACTATTAGTGAAAAATATAGTACCTTTCAAATGTTTTTATATATCATACAAAACAGTTATGTTCTTCATATTTTATACACAAATGTAGTTAATTATATATTTAATTTCAGGTTTCCCGACCTGGAGGAGCAGTGCATCACCATCATTACTCGATGACACCTGCCCCTGCCATAGCGGCGGCCCCTCAACAACCCGTAGTTCATCATTATCAATCGTTACCGCCATTAGAGGGGTAAGTCCTACATAGTGTTTTATTATAATTAGATATTATGCTGATTTTACACAAAAATCTTCACATATGTTGCATATAACTATCAATCATTAAGCGGGGAAAAAGCTGTAAATCTTGACCATGTTCAGAATACGGTGTCAATGCGATACCCACTTTTTTGTTTTATAACATTTAAAGTTCTCCACTTAAAAAAGTAGATAAACATATAATAGAATGAAAGAAAGTTTAAACAGTGATAGTCCGATGATGATCAAGAATTCAACTAACTAATATTAACAAAGCAAACAACCACCTCTCATCTCGAATCGCTGACCATGAAAAGACAACGCTAAATTATGACCTTGGAAATCCAGACCCTGGTTTGGAACAGGCACGAAAACGTGGTGACGTTAAACATAATAATAGGGTCCCACTCCTTCCTTATACATGTATGTATATTGTACAGTTACAAATGAACCATGTCTATACCATCTTATCTTTTTATACTGACAGACGTGGTCCTGGGTAAGTAGTTAGACAAATCCACTTTTATTTTCATTGATATTTAACATATATTCCCTTCAAACCTTTTATCGTGTGAAGTATATTTCAATATCTCTTAAAACAATTATAGTATAGCTGCTCTCTGCATTCCAAATATCGCAAAATAAAACACGATCGAGTAACCGAACAACGTAGTAATTCACGAGTGCACGTTAGCGCAGGAGCGAATTTTCATCATTGTTCCCGTTACTTTCTCTCGCGAGTGATTTATTTTTGATTTTCGGAATGGCAGTGTAGTAATACTGTAAGACATTTTGAAAAGAAATGATATTTAGCATTGTAACGACGCTAGTACGGTGACGTCACGCAGTGAAATACTGTGTGAAATAACGGAATTTCCCTTTTTTCAATAAATATATATATATCTGCACATTTTCAAAATACATATAACCATTGTTCCCTGTGTGGTTTTTTCATCTTCCCTATAGCCTGTAGTGTATCAACCAGAATTCCTTATAAAATTTACACTCACATAATTTGGTCTCATTTATCATTTATTCTTCTAAGACTCCATTTATGTGAGAATTGCATACCTTATTCGACATGAAATATTTCACAGTATAAATGAGCCGTTCATGCGATTTGCTTCTTCACAATTAAACGTCATGGTTCCCAGTATGCTGAAATATGTTGGGTTTAAAATCATTTATCAATGCCTTCCACTTTGATCTTAGCCAAAAGGCTGAGAAGCCGTAAACCCCATAACCCCCTACACCCCAATTTGCTTCACAGTATACATGAGCAATTATATTCCCTGGTTCCCTTTATGCTAAAATATGTAGCATTTAAAATCATTTACCAAGGCCCTCATTTGCTTCACAGTATAAAGGCTAATAACAAAATTACCGAACTACGAACAATCGAGCCATTAATCACTGCCTATAAAGGACAGTCTTATTTTCCTCATTAATGAATAGTGCATATCATTTTAACTGTATTTGAAGTGCTACTACTCATAAAGAGCACATAATTCGGGTCCCCTTAAGTGCCCTTTATTTATACAGGTTTGGTTGTACTTTGATTCTACTTTGTCTGTTTTAGTAAGATTCAAGCACCATCTTGCATCTTAATAATTACATTTCCTAGTTCCCAGTATGCTAAAATATGTTGCATTTAATATCATTTACCAACGCACTCGTTTGCTTCACAGTATAAATGAGCCATTATTTTTAACCTGCTTCTACAATATATATTATACTTCCTGTTTTTCATTATACCATAATATATAATATATACTATTTTATATTGGTAGACTAGATAAAAATTCGTTCAACAAATGTTTTCTTGTTACTGTCTAATGTAATAATCGTTGTATTTTATTTATCTATTACAGACGAATGATGTCCCCTGCACGGGGTGAGTTCTATGAGCCTATGTATTACCAATGAACACATTAACTGATAGCATCAACCACCTTGGTAGAGTATATGTCTCTTTACATCACGGGGGTGTGGCCTTGCCATTCGGTCTCGTCTTAATAGAAATATCTTCTCTATAATAATTATCTTTTTTCATCACTAAATGCATAAGGTTATGACTGTTTGTTTGATAAAAAATGGCTGATTATCCAAACTAAAAATGGCATTCACTTAGAAGGTGAAAAAACATTCATTCATGTTTTTATTAGCACTGGCATTGCATGGAGGGACCTAATAGGGGTCCATTCATGCAGATGATGTTTTCACAATCACCGGGAATGTTCTATGAAAATGGTGACTCATAATGGATTGCTTAAATCAATATGCATTAGTGTTAAGAAAGATATGTTTCACTACAGTCAAACCTGTCTTAAAAGGACACTTCTATATCACAAATTACTGTCTATAAAGGGCAGTCTCATTTTTCCCATTAATGAAAGTGTATATAATTTTAACCTGTATTTCAAGGGCAACAACTCATAAAGGGCACATCTTCAGGTCTCATAAAGTGTCCTTTATGTACAAGTTTGGCTGTAATGTGATTCTTCTTTGTTTGTTTTAGTGAGATTCAATCACTCTTTATTCTCTAATTCATTATATTTGAAATTAACCACATCACAAGATGCTCAGGGTATTAACACTTAACACATTCACTAAAACACATAGTCATAGACAAATACAACAATATATATTTCACTTAAGATGGTACCTTACACTTCAGGTAAAATTTGATCTGCTCGTTTAATTTTCTTATTTTTTGGCAGTCTGTTTGAATATATCCACTGTAATAAATATCAAAACTTTAACAAATTCCAACCAACAGACTCAGAGCTATAAATTCATTAGCCACAAAGCAGCTTTTCTCTCTGTGGTTTTGATCACCGAGATGCTTGAAATCTGCATACAAACATCATATGATCAAAACGTTCAACTGATTTTAAAGAGTTATCTCCCTGTAGTGTATGGTACCCCCTTAACATGCAAAAAATGGAAATGAACTTCATTGTCTATTATAACCTGTCATTGCAAACTCATGGTTATTTCTAATACATATATAACAATAACACCAACAAATTATTCAAACATGCTTTAAAGGGTAACTCTATATAACAAGTCACTGTTGATGAGGGCAGCCTGGTTTCTCCAATTAATGAATAACACATAACCTGTATATAAATGGTACTTGTTATAAAGGACACATATTCAGGTTGCCACGAGTGTCCTTTTTATACAGGTTTGACTGTAACTGTAGTATAAAAATATGTGAACCAATTATTTTTGATATAATGATACCGTGAACCCAACAATACCACGAACCAGTTATTTGTAACATTACGATACTGTGAACCAATACTTTTTTTTTGCAATACCATGAACCAGTTATTTGTAATAAAACAGTACTACGAACCAATTATTTACAAAATAGCAAAACTGTTGTCTAATTATTTGTAATATAGCAATACCGTGAATCAATTATTTGTAATATAGCAATATCGTGAATCAATTATTTGTATTATAACAATATCGTGAACCAATTATATGTATTATAACAATACCGTGAACGAATTGTTTGTGATATAGCAATACCGTGAACCAATTATTTGTACTATAACAATACCGTGAACCAATTAGTTGTACTATACCAATACCGTGAACCAATTAGTTGTACTATAGCAATACCATGAACGAATTGTTTGTGATATAGCAATACCATGAACCAATTATTTATAATATAGCAATACCATGAACCATTTATTTCTTATATAGCAATACTGTGTTCCAATAGTATTTGTAATATAACACTGTATAACCCATGTAAAATAAATCCTTCAAGTATTCATCAAAATTGGAGGGACTTGAAAATAAATTCGTTCTTTCAAAATTTTTATCATTTAATGTTTGCTCTAGTTGAGTTTTACTTCTAACTTTGCATATCAACACTAATATAAGCACCAATGTGGGGAATTCGATTCCTGGCAATTGTCAGGTGTACTCGACACAATTTCATATTGTGATAAAGATTGTAAGTGAATTACTGTACGTCGCTTTTTTTTTTAGGATACTCTGGTTTCTCCATCACTGCTATTTCCGTCAGTATATAACTACAATTTTGTTCTGGAAGTGGCTGTAAGGATAACCCTAATACCGATATCCTAATTCTATCGTTTTAAATATATTTAGGTGTCTGGACCACAAAAAACCTAGCTTTTGGTGATTGTATGTCTTATTATACACACACGTTGTCATTACGATAGAGTATACTATGGCTATTAATGATAACGTAGATATCTAATGTAGTACGCACAACGTGTTACTGGAATAACCTACAGCAGTTAAACTGATAGGGAAAAGGTTGTAATACCAAGCAATGTAGAAATATTTGCTGAGCAAATAAACCTAATGGCTTAAGCAAGGATAGCAAAAAAA
>MJUT01031287.1:102217-124915 GCA_002080005.1 Gigantidas platifrons
AATATAAAAAAATCGAAAGATGTTATCCATACATAAGAAGATTGACCTTAGTTAAAATTATACCTTCTAAAAGAACTGTACATTTCAAATATAGGCTACTGGACGGATAATATCATGTGTACCTTATAGTCCACCAACATTAAAAGCAATCATATATACTTTTAAACATCTAATTAAGAAATGTAAGAGAACCCATAATGTAAAAATTATTAATATGAACCCACTACTAAGTTATCCTATACCTACTCAATCAATGTAGGGAATATGTCTTACAAAAATAAAAACTGTTTGCGTGGTAATACTCTTCTTGTATTTCTAAGATTGTATCTTCAAGACGTGGTTTATTAAATTGCTTTAATATTAAGAATCCTTAATAACATTTTACTTACCAAAAGCAGAGCTATTGAAATATTTCACTTCTTTTTAGCGTGTTTATTAACATTACAGTTTTCACGAATTGCATTAATTTATAACCCAATTTAAAACAGGAAGCGGAAGTAATTAAAGCTGACAGTATAATGCAACCATGTCATATTAATTGCCACTCTCTAATAGAATTGCGCAAGATTTAATTAGTAGAGGTTTCGTTTTTAATGAGTTTTGTAAATAGAAAATCAGACCCTGGCTGTTGTTGTGATATATATGGATAGGCACAATTTAGTACAAACTATTTATCCCACATAAAACGTTATTAAATGTGGAAATAGAGGGGTTTAGGTTTATGTTGTTTAACACCACTTTCAACAATATTTCAGTCATATTGTGGCGGTCAGTTTTATTTGGTGGAGGAAACCGGAGTACCCAGAGAAAACCACGGAACTGCCACAAGTCACTGACAAACTTTATTACATATTGTTGTTTAGAGTACACCTCGCTTTCGATATAAGGATAGGCACAGCTAAGTACAAACTATTTATCCTACATAAAACGTGATCAAGTGTGAAAATAGATATGGTAGATCTTTAACGTTTTGACTTAGTAAAATTAGTGCACATTTTTAACCAGTTTTAACTTCAGCTATGGAGGCTGATTTGGTAAGCTCATTAACTTCTAACAACAATCCTTATGTCTGTGACGTCTTCCTAAGACCACCAATGTTTATTATCAAATAACGAATACGAAGGGAAATGATATGAAAAAAACCCACATTTAATTAAATCCTAATTTTCTTATTTTACAGTGCGTTTGGTAAATAGTATCGTTTTTTTTTCTTTGGGAAAGGTTTTCTTGCTGTCAAATCAATTGATATGTTTTCAGTGTTAACATATCAATCAGATAATTTAGCTTGTCGTTTTTATCTTTTTGCAAAGAAAAAAAACGTTTCAATGTCGTTTTTTGGTCACCCAGACTCTCAATTATAAGCGGAATCCGGAGACTCACTGTTAACATTCTGTATACTACCGGATCTGTAGCGGATCCAGACCCGCAATTATGTAACACCAGTCAGTTTATTATAACTCTCCATGCTTTTACCTCCAATAAGTCTGGCAGTGACAAAACAGATATAGAATTACTGAAAGTGACAATAAACCATAAATCGAACTCTTTAAGCTAGAAAAAAATCGGAGGAGAAAATAGTATAGTTGACATAAACGGAAGTGAAATACACAAACGATACCACACAATTTTTCTATCAAATACCATTTATTGCAGACAATTTAAAATATCCCAGGACCATTAATATTGCCAATGTTTTAAAACCCCATTCTAGTAAATCAGATAACATGATGGCTCATTGAAGTAAGTGTTAGTGGAACTAAAGGATGCGTCAGGGCGCAGTGTTTTCCGAAAATAATAGAAGATGGATTTCTATTGGTTGAAAATATGGGACGCATGATTATCGACGAAATAATTAAGCTGCATCTATTCATTACGAACATCTATTCTATAGTGCATGATGTACTGAACTGCGTCATGTAACACGCATTGCGTATTTATCCGTAGTGATTGATAAATTAAGTATTGCTATTTTTGGAATATTTATCTTTAAATAAACAAAGCAAGTAAAAAACAGTTCACTCTCATTACGACGATGTAAAAACGATAAACGATTTAATAAGAGTATTCGAGTTATGGGGGGTATATACGTACAAAGTATAATTTATTTGACAATGGATTTATCAGAACAATGTTGCATGGAAAGCGTAGTAGTGGTCAACAATGCACCACCAACCAAAGGCATACTAACATATGATGACTCAATCATTTCAAAGTCTTTAAATGTAAAGAAGACAGGACCAGCAGATGAAAATATAACTCCTGCTTTAGGACAGACAAAACAAATGTAAATGGGAGCCCAAACCAGTTCGGTTTGCTGTTTACTGGTTGACATTTTACGTATACTGATCTGAATTCTCAGATATTAATATTCTGTCTGTAATTTTAACAAAAATACATGTAAAAAAAGTATTTCATACTTTGATATCTAGATCAATAATTTAATATGCTTACACGAATACAGGTCACGAAGAAAAGCTAAAACATTTATTAAAAAAGAAAGGGAAACATAATATGGTATGAAATAGATAGTTAAATCATAAATATAAACCAACTGTTAAAATATGTATACGACAATAACACGGTTATTAATGCGTGCAATGACCTAGGCACAAAGGTTTTTAATATTTTACATACAAACTGTAATGAATATGATTTCAAACATATATTTGTTGTAGAATATATTAAATAGTGGAAATACACTTTGTGCCTTTTTAAGGTTTTAAATATCAAGAAAATATATTGAATTCGTCTTATTGATAAATACCCAATGCATAAATAGCAGAACAATGTATATTATTATGAGAAATCTGTTGAATCATTTTATTCACTTAAAATATATATTTTTTAATTGAAAAGATTTAAAATCATATATCTTACTAAATGCAATTATGTCCTATTTGATATTCCAACTGTGATAGATTTCTTATTTACTGATTCGAAACCAAAACCTCAAATAAATAGGGCGCCATATTTTTTATTTTATTAATATGCAATTAAACTATTTAATATTTAATATAAGAATAAAGCTAATTCATATTTAATGCCACTAACTACATAATAAATAACCTTCCATCGTAAATAGTCCAAAGTACCCGGATAATGTGTAAAGCAATTAACTACATAATAAATAACCTTCCACCGTAAAATAGTCCAAAGTACCCGGATAAGGTGTAAAGCAATTAACTACATAATAAATAACCTTCCACCGTAAAATAGTCCAAAGTAACCGGATAATATTTAAAGCAATTTAGAAACATTAACATGGTATTTATACACAAAAAAGTGTATAAAAGCATTTTAATTTATGAGGATTTCACTGAGCTTATCAGCTTTCGAATCTACGGCCAATTATGAGAGATATTAGTTAGATTTATACGATTGAACGACCAAATACAACCACATTGCATATACACGGATTTTTACAAATATTAAATATATATTTTTCTTTCAGAAATTTCTGAATAAATATTTAAACCACTAAAATTGTGTTTTCTTATCTTTTCAGTCCGCACCACTCCGGGATACTATTTTACCAATGGCGATTCGGGGTCAAATTACTATGTTTACCACTGATGTCGACCTTTGAACTTTGACCTGTGTGAATTGAAGTCTGCTTGTCATTGGAGAAAATGAAAACATTATTCCAGATATTTCGAATGTTTTAAAAAATATGTAAAATTTGTGAAGACAGTGGAACAGCTCATTAGTTTATATAAATTTTGGTAAAGGAAAAAAATGTAGTTTTGAAATAAACGATTAACTATTTAACTGGAATGGATGTTTAAAGGTGCTATTGTGCATCTCAGAGTGAATGTCTTGGAAGGTGGTTCTAATATGTCATTTGAGTACCTTCTCGAAATAAATAGGTTGTAATGAGATTATAAGCTCTTTTAAAACAGTACTTGCATTTAATAGACAAATAAACTTAGTTTTTATTTAATAATTGTAGATTATAACAATAAGACAATATACATAATGCCGAGACAAAATTTATGTGATCCGAGCGTCTGTGATAATTAAAAATATTTTTGTTTCCTTTCATTTATTTATCATGATATCCTTGCCATTTGCTTGAAGAAGAATATATTAAATCATTTTAGCATAATAGTTTCACGAAGAAAGAAATCTCATTTTGGTAGTTGGATATCTTGTCGTGTACAGGGTATCAACACAGAGTGGTGTAGGCGTTTTTTTTTAGTACGCTGTATATTATTTTTCAATAAAAAAATCATTAGAAATGTGTTGCCCCCTGTGATATTAGTTTTTTTTTCAATACTCAAGCTATATAAATTAATCTGATCGCAAAAATTAAAAAAATATATTTGGAGAATTTTTCAAGAAAGATAATTTTGACAATATATTTCTTTCTCCTTAAAATTCATTTATGATCAATATGAATAATTGTTCAAGAAAGATAATTGGGAGTACTTAATTTTTTTTCTTAAAACCCGCTTTATAATCATGTACAAGACAATAAAGAAATGACTGTTTTAATCAGAAATATTGCTCAAGAAGATTGTTTATTTATTATTAAGATTATCAAATCCTCATCCACTCATAGAAAAAGGGAGATAACTTTGCCACTCATAGAAAAAGGGGAGGTAACTTTATACAAGGATGGAAGATATTAGTAAATGATAGCCCATTTGACATTGTTATAGAGTTGTATATTTTTATATGATTATTATTGAATAAAAAGTTAAAGATAATACAAAAATGTTGTTTATTTAATTTTTTTGCTTGGATATTTTGAAAATGGAGTTGTTTTGCTGTCTTTGCCTTTTTTATGTATGTTAATTGAAGAAAAATATTAGAAAAATGAATTAGGCAAAGCAAACTTCACAGGTTCAGAGTTCATCATTATAACATTTTATTTAAATTATGTTTATTCATGATGTCAGTCCTGTCCCATTGGTTAATTTTTAAATTATTTTGTTTTCCAATCTTTCGAGTTCGAGCTTACCTGATAAATGTTATTCCAGAAACGCATGGTGCACACTAAACTAGACACCAATGTCTTTATCATATGAAATATTATCATATACAGTTCGTATCATGAAATATAAGCATGTATCAATTTGGTTCGAATACAGTAAAACAAAAGACAGCAAAGCAATGCATATCGAATATTTCGATCCACGATTACAATATTATAATTATCATTAGGCAGAAATTGACTGAAGCAGAATACAATCCTATCTTTTTAATCCCCAAAAGCAATTCCATACACCATTTGAAATAACCTGGTATTTACTGCAATCATACACATATTTGTGATTAAGATTGCTACGAGATTTTTCAAAGAACAACTCACCTTTTCCCTTCACGTAGATTTATACTCCACTCTATCACCGAAAAGACTTGAACTGGACTATCAGTAACATGACATGTGTTTTACTATCATATCAGAAAGAGGAACTGGTTACTCATTACGAGTAACTGGGTTCGCTCCGTGTTTTTCGGTGGGGTCCGTGTTGCTATTTTTTTTTAGTTTTCTGTGATGTTTTGCTTTGTTTGTCTTGGTTCTTTGTCTTTTGTTCAATGTTGCCAGTGCATCTGGCTGGGTTGTCCATTCTTAATTGTCCCTTCGGGTTTCTCTAACGTATATTTATTTTAACACATGTAAATAGAGAACAGACCCAAAGACATGAAGAGTATACTCAGTATAGGTTTGAACGATTAATTAGTCATTATAATCGTCTTAAGAGGTGTCATCTACTACATCAGTTCTTATAATGTTGTCATTTCTTACGGTTCGCTCAACATCACAGGGTTCATGAAATTGCATATGGGTTTGGTGGTCCTAGTGAAAAAAATGTCAGTCCACATTAATTTCTATTGCAAAATACCAATCTTGTGTCAGTCCTTAGCAAAATCTGCACAAATTTTGCTGGTCATGTCTGACAGGACTGACACATTTCGCGAACTCTGACATGAATCAGATACCTGAAAAGCTATAATTTGATCAGTGGTCGTATATTGCAAAAATAATAAAAACTCATTATCCGGTTAACGCAATTTGACTGCTTAAATAAAATCAGTGCACCATTATGTACACAAAGTTAGTGAGTAATGTACTCTGAATTCACCTTAATTCGATGAATACTAATATGCATGGCTATAAATGGTTCAAAAACAGGAAATAGTACAACATCAACACACACAAGAAACAACACAACATCAACACAAAGAGAAAATAGTAGAACATCAAGACAAACAGGAAACAGAAACAGTATAATATCAACAAAAACATGCAATAGCACAACATCAACACAAACAAACAATGAAACAGCATCAAGACACACAGGAAATGATACAGAATCAAAATACACAGTAGGAAATGATACAGAATCAAAATACACAGTAGGAAATGATACAGAATCAAAATACACAGTAGGAAATGATACAGAATCAAAATACACAGTAGGAAATGATACAGAATCAAAATACACAGTAGGAAACGATACAGCATGAACACACACATTAAATTATACAACGTGAACACACATAGAAAATGATACAACGTGAGCATACATAGAAAATGATACAGCATCAACACACATAAGAAATGATACAGCATTACCGCGTGCAAGAATTAACACAATATCAACACACATAGGAAACAGTAAAACAGTTACACAATTTAAGAATCTAAGAATAGTACATCAAAACTAACCATGAAATTTTACCACATAAATACAAATAGTTCAGCACACACAAGAAGCAGTACAACATCAACACACAGGAAATGATACATCATAAACACAAACAGGAAATTGTACAACATCAGCTCAAGCAGAATGGAAGTTAATACATTTGCATATCCTCATTACGGAAACAAATCGTTTGATGATCAGAATAGCTGGAGAAGCTGATAGACTAGTAATGATTAGAACAGGAACACAGGTAAAATACATTTTAATGACCACACATTACTCATGGTGTGGAAAAATGTAATCGGTAATTCATATATCTCACTATTATTGAAATTGGGCGTTTTTACGAGTATCATTATGATAACCAGTCATTGCTAATGGAGTGTCAGACTTTACTCACTGAATGAGCAAGTAGATAGAGTTTCAACCTCGATTCACTCATACACCATACAATTTACTCCTGTAATAACATTTACTACTTAAGAACGTACATTTCCAAGACATGAATTTGGGGGAATATTATTTTACTCTCTCTTGTGGACGTTGAAAAATAGTTATACCATAAATGGTGTAAGGTCCTAGGTGGTTGATGCTACAGATGAAAATTATAAATATATTGGTATATTCTTTAATAATGTTCATCAATTTAAATTTATTGTAAAACGTATTCATATCTAAAACAATATATTCTTTACAAAGGAATTGAGGTGAAAATTGCATTTCTATGACTACTTAATTTATTTAAATAATTTGTGTTATCTTTTTTCTCTTGTCATTTTGTTACTACATGTAAATATTGTATTGCTTATTACTATGATATTGTACTTCCTCTTGCAAATGATACATTCTCTTATAATAAGAATATTGTTTATCTACCTTTAACATATTAAGTACGTCATCTAGGTTTAAGAATATTTTTCATGCATGATAATTTAGTAAGTGAAAAAGATTGAATAATTCTCTAATACAGAACGCATACCAACACGTACATGAATACCGACTGTTGAAATGCATTACATATTGTCCATTTATTTGACACTATGGATAAACATGCTATTAATATATAATGATGCAATGTTATAGCCATAACAGAGAGACGTGCAATTCCTCAACAACCACGTATAGCTGAACCACGGACAAGGTCATTGTCACCGCCACCAGTTGGTATGTAGGAAAATATGTAACACAAACTGTTTGACTTATTCATTTATATTATATATAATATCAAAACGAGGCGAATTCTAATCCGAAAAGATTTGCGAGGAGAGAGGGATCCGAATAGAATAATAAATAAAAAAAATAAAATAAAACAAACAGTACAAACACAGAGTAAAACAACACAAAATGACACAAGCTTAGAACAACACGAGCCCCCATGAAAACCGAGAGTGACGACAAGTGCTTTCGGATTAGAAGGGATAAGATCTCCTGTCCTATATATAGAACATGTCGTGACGCCCTAATTCTCAAAACCTGTTAAGGGAACAAAGATTCCCAACTTAACATTGGAAACATGTCCAACATCGGTGTAGACAAGAACATCCCGTAAGATAGTGTATTAAATTGATTTTGAAATGGTTTGAAGATACCAAAGAGGCAACCAGAAGCCATAAATTAAACAAAGACAAACAAGGAGTAAAATCCAATGGTCGGCATAACATTATACAGAAAATTAAAGATTGAGCAACACGAATCTCTCTGAAAACCGAGAGGAACTCAATGGTTCCACTAGAAACATCCACCGTGTAACTAGTGTCAATAATCTGGTCATTTAATTGGAAGAAGGTCGGTTTTGTGACTACAAAAAAAAAAAAAAAAAAAAAAAAACCCCAAAACAAAACCCATAAAAAACAAACAAACGAACATGAACATGCAAACACTATAATACCTAAACCAAGACTACATGTGGAAAATTCACTTATGCAATAGTAATATCGACAAAAGTCGCTTACGATAAAGACACTGAACAAACTGTTTTCAAGACAAATTAAAAAAAAACAATTGAAGAACAAAATGCAGAACTTCAAAGGTTTCAGAAAACAGTCTGCTAGATGTTTATCATAATTCACAGAGGAACGCCAATCAGGATCTTATAATTTTCAATACAATTAATGGTCATCGTGGGACACCTGACTTAATCAAATGACATAAATATAAAGTAAACTTATATGAAAATTATCTTATTAAAGTATTCTCACTTTTTTGTATTTGAGCAGCAGCTAAACGATCGGTAAGAAAGAAACATCCATTCCCTGGTCCAAGTAAGTGTTTAATTAATAAGATTTTATTGGGGTACAATTTTGCTAACAAGTGATGAATGCAGTTACAAAATAGTTTCAGATATCATTTTTGACGACATAAAGTAAAACAATTATATTTAGTTGAAATTGCATAGACCATTAGCTGAACGTGTTTATTATAATGAATATATTAACTGTAATATTTTTGGGGGGAAATTTTCTCATATTATCATGACATTATATTTTTGTAATTGTAATGCAATATATATATTTAATGTAATTAAATCCTAAGAACAGCTTTCTTAAACAAAAAACACAACTGTTATGACTCACTTTTATTGATTTATAAGTACAAATAATATTATTAATTGAATAATCCAAAGCAAATTGATATTTTCAGAAATAGACATTTGTAACTATTAAAAAATGTGAAAAATCTTTAAATAATAAACAAAGCTAAATAAACAATGTTCAATATCGCCTAGTTTGTTTTCTAGTTTTATAAATAACATTTTATGCAATATATGTTTTTTGTTTAATTTCAGAGCGACTTCGGAGATTTCGACATATTGGTTATATAGCATGGTTTATAGCTTCACTTAAAATATTAGCTAATAAGGTAGATGTTACTAACACGATAAGAGACATATTTAGTAACCATGAAATAATTTGTTTTGTCTGGTTAATCAAATTCTGATTCTGGGTGTTTTTTCTTGGCATTTTTCTTATCCCAACGAAGACTCAAATGGTTGAATTTGAATGGGCCCATAGGGTAAGCGATGACAAGAAAATGAAAATGTAACATTTATTGTTTTTCATTTTATTGCTGAAATCCAAATTAATTGTTTTGGTGAGGACTGTCATCATAAGTGTATTTTCCTATTATTCTTGTTTGATCAACGGTCCAACCATGATGAGTCAAAGTCGACGAGACAAATACATTCACTTCAAAATAAACTAGTTTTCGAGCTATCCGTTCAAGTGGAACAGCAACTCCTTACCCTTTTGAGTTCATCCCGATTTTAAGCATGGTATGTGTTACTCAGTCTTTAATTATCTGTGTATTTTTTGGGGGTCCCTTTTCTTTTGGAAATTGTAGTCTCCGTCATTACAGTCTCTGATTATCTCTTGATATCTTGAAACAGAAAAGGCTGAGAGCTATGGCGAACTATCAAAATTGTTTATTTTCTAGATTTATAAGGGGATGCCTATGTGAATTCAGGATGTAGAGATTTGAATGTAGTATGCTATGTTGAATTTGTATTGGTCAATATAGGGACTAGATAAACAAATAGATCAGATCCAATGAACAGAAGTGTGTGTAAGGGGGGGGGGGTGGGTTTGTGAGATTTGAATCAATTAACCAATTTCACCTTACCACATGTTTGTGCATGTCCAATGTCAGGGCCTAGATTTCCACAGCCATATATCTTTGTCTTTTTTTGTATCCAATGATTTGAAGTAGTTGTTCATTTTTTCGACACGTGGAATTGTTGACCATCACTGTTTAAGCTGTATTTGTATAAATATTATTAATAAAGATATATTTTATAGTAAGCGGTGAAGTATAGAAAAGATGGTCCAACTCAAAAACAGGTTAATTGCTGTCTCTAATCATTATTAATACTAACTAATTAACACTAATTAACATATTTTATGTATACACTTTTCTAATAGTTTTTTTATTAGTATTATCACCTCACTAGAATACACTTTTAATATATAACACCACCACATTATTACTGCTGTTATGTTTTATATATGCACTTGGGACATACTCATTATCAATCTGCATTTATATTAAAATGGATATCAGGAAACTTGTTTATAAAGCTGTTTTTTTCTAACCGTTTATGTATATTTTTATGCAGACAGAATAATATAGATATATTGATCAAAGTTATGAATATTTGTGATTGTCAGGGGTAGTGATATTGCCAGCAATATTCTTAGATTGACTAAGAAAAAGTCTTCTGATAACACCTTTGGTATCTTCAATTTTTTCTTGTATCAAATAAAATCATATGTATTTAATAGATTATTTTTAATGTTGCACACACATTTATTTCTATAATGCAAATTATATCTTAAGCATGTTTCTATAGCTTTTTGTCTAAAGACATGTTTTTGAAATATTTCTTCAATATACATTTCTATATGTTTTGCACACTAATAGTTTGATTTGTACCTCACTTAGTAAATCATATAGTATGTCGCAAGGCACATTTTGTTTTATATATTTGTTAATGAAGCGCGTGTAAATAGCAGTAGGAGGTTGGGGGTATTGGTGTTTAACCCCACTTGTAACAATATTTCAGTCATATCGTAATGGTCAGGAGGAGGAGAACTGAGAGAATACATATACATTGACAAAAATGAAGGCGGTTTATATGTTTGTAAATCGAATTACCATACGATTATGACCACACCGGTCTCAAATAGCATTAGTTATAATACTTACGAACCATTCAGTAGGTGAAAAGAACATTATTATATCAATTTCCCCACTTTTATTTAAATAAAACTTACCTTTTTGATGTATTAAGTCAAGAAATGCGACAGTCATAAAGGAAACACTATAAATTAAGCGGAAGAGGGGAGATAACTCATCAAAACAAACGCTTTACTATGCAGATGAAATTAAACTTCTTCAAAGGACAAAAACACTGCTGTCACCTATTTGTTAATATATTTATGACTTATTTATGAGATATTTATATTGGATTGGCACTTATCAATTCGTATTTTTCCTTACAATTACCGTCTAATGTTCAGTGTAACATTTCTGATTATTATTTGGAAATAAACTAACATATTAAACGAACTGATTTGGAAAGAAAACGATAAAAAAGAAGAAGAAATTTTGTATTCTGGAGTATGATTACGATTTGAATCATTTGCAATATTACATTATACAGATCAACACCATATTAATATATCTATTTTTTTTTTTAAATAATTTAGAATCAAGGTAACAGACCAAGTAGTGTATTTTTATTTGGAATTATCTTAAAAGAGATAGTGGCAGCTTTACATAGAATTTATTTAAATGTAAGTTAATGCCAAAGTTACTGGATAAATTGTTTTAAATAAACGTTAGAGAATACCGAAGGGGCATATCAAAAAAGTAAAATTCAGAGAGACTGGTAGCAAAATACAAGACGAAAAAACAAACAAACAAAAACACCACTATACGTAGACAAACACAGATAACGTAAATAAGATATGAGCCACCCTACACACAACTGGAGGTAAAGACGAGCCAAAATAGATGATTTTGGATCTTTAGATTTTTGTGTATTACACATTGAAATGTACAAACGTGCTGTGAAACATCAAATATGTTATATAATAGGATAGAAAAAAGATTCCTGTTACCCCCAATGTCGTATTTTCTGTCATAAAATGTGTAAAAAAAAACTGTAGTAACCATACTGTATGCATCTTATTAAAGCAAAATCGAAATCAACTGAAAGCAACAACACAACTAGTCATTGTTCTAGTTTGGTGTGGGGAATCCCAAAATCGGGGCCATATTGTTTCAATCAATAAAATAACATGAAAGTACAAACAAAACAAATACTACAAAATATAACGCCTTTTTAATGCTTAGTAACTGAAAACGGAAAAGAAATATATTGCTATGAATGTTATCTGGAGGTCGCATTTTGTGATATACAAATTCAATGGACTTACATTTATATAAACGTCAGAGAATACCAAAAGGGCAATCAAAAATGGATAATTCAGAGAAACTGGTAACATAGGGTACACAAGATGAAGACAAACAAAACAAAAACACAACACGAATTGATTCTAGTACAAATATGGTTCAACTAACTGCATCTATTGGCATCTTGATTTTGTTTTTAGCCCAGTGGCAATATTTATCCTGTGCTAGCGGATGTCATCAGTCCTAAAGCATACGATTTAACTGATTTACTTCGTGGTAGAACCAATGAAAGAGAAACTCAGGTTATGATCCAGGAACTACAATATGTGGTGGAAAACCTCATTTACCACATGACAGAAATCATGGTAAGTTCAGGGTGGGTGGTGATGGTTTATTAACGATTTACACACTCAATTGCAATGTCATTTCCATCGATCAGGTACTGGTTATCCTTCCGGAGCACCTGCGTAGACCCACGGTTTTTGTTGGGGTTCGCGTTACTCGATATTTAGTTTCATGAATAAGTTTTGTCCCTTTATCTGTATTTCTCTTGACCATTGTATGTGTTTCTTCGATTTACGGATTCTGATGACACCTTTGGTATCTTTAAACTATTCGCCCAACAAGCAGAAAAAAAAACAGACTTCAGAACTTATACTTTTGTCTGCATAGAAATGGAATAAAATGCAAAAAAACACCACACTGTCAGAACAGTTCCAAAATACTAAATCGTAGAAAGACACAAAATCGATACCACTAACACACAAATACACGAGTGCTCACTTACATGAATTGGTACAGGCACTTCAAAAAAAAGTTGGGCGGAGAGAACCACCGACCATGGGCAAGCAACTGTGGAGTCGAGTGCACCATTTTTGTAATTTACAAAGCTGGGCGCGAACTCACGCGTATTGGTGATAGGCTTGTATGAGCTGTTAGATCCAACGACCTAACTCATTGAGCCACCCGGGCCGCGTGATGGTCAATAGTTCCACAAAAAACACCAAAACCAACCAATATTAGAGGCATTGAGTTGCTTACCCTTCTGAAGCACATGAGTTCAATCCATGATTTAAGAAGTTCGTGCTATGCAATATTTAGTTTTCGGTTGACCAGTATTCGTCTTGTTGTGTTTTTGTTTGACTTTTGCTCATTATCTTTTATGTCCTTCCGCTTCTGATTAGCCGTTTGGTATCTACAACGTTCCCGTTAACTTCAAACATATGAAGGGGCCCGGGTGGCTCAATGAGTTAGGTCGTTGGATCTAACAACTCATACAAACCTATCACCAATACGGCGTGGATTCGCGCCCTACTTTGTAAATTACAAAAAAGTGCACTCGACTCGCAGCCTATGTGATAAAGTTTACCAATTGCTTGCCCATAGTCGGTGGTTCTCTCCGGGTACTCCGGCTTCCTCCACCACTAAAACTGGTCGCCATGATATAGCTGAAATATTGTTGAAAGTGGCGTTAAAACACCAAAAAATCAATCAATCAAGCATACATGTATAAGGGTGGTATATAGGGAACCATTATACATATTATTAAATTCAGGTAAAGCAATCGTACCAATATTATCATCGATTGGCTCGAATTTCTATAACTGGGTCAAGACTCGTAAGTAATCAGAGGGTCAAACGGTGCATACCGATTTCGTCCAAGAAACAACCAATGCTCCCATGTGAAAGATACATCTATGTAAACATAGTATATTGCGATTAACAATGCTTTTAATGATGACGGTTTGTTTAATTAAAACCGAAATATTGACTCAGTCATCAGTCAAACACCTCTTCTTTACAATTGGCTTTCTCACTATTCTTCAGGTATGACTTAATTATGTGCACTTTTCACTATGCTTAAAATCACGACATTTAACTTAAAGACTCATTCTATGATCACGATAAAAAGCCATTGTCCTTTGTCGATTTCATTAAAACAACCACTAAAAATATAACGATTATTGTCAATACATGCTTACCTCTTAATAACAATAAAGCATAGAATATTCGTGTAATATGTTTTATAAGAAAACATTTCCGTCATGACAGTCTGCATACTTTTAATTTTGGCTTCATTGAAAGTAAAAAAGCAAATTTATATTATTTTTTTTTATATAATGGCTTCCTCCAATTCATTGAAAGTAGGTTGAATTCAAACAACAATACGTTTTTATATTAAAAATCTCCTAAATTAATTTTTACAAAATACAAAAGAAACCAAAACAAATGTAAAACAAATTATTACAGAAAAAAATCCTTTTAAATTGAACAAAGTAAAATACCAATCGAATATCTTCTGAAAACTTAAAAAAATATTTACAGTCTGACTTTTAATATAGATAGCCATTGAACCAAAAGTACAAAACAACAGTTTTAAACTCCCGCGTTGGTAGAACAAATAGATAACGATGATATTGATGCTCGGTTATAGTACACTCAGTAAAATATTGAATTTGAATGTGAATTTTGGTGTTTAACGCCACTTTCAGCAATATTTCAGCTATATCATTGCGACCAGTTTTAGCGGTGGAGGAAGCCGGAATAACCGGAGAGAACCACCGACTGGTAACTGGTAAACTTTATCACTTGCGGCTGCGAGTCGAATGAACCTTTTTTTGTAATTTACAAAACTGGGCGCGAACCCACCCGTATTGGTGATAGGCTTGTATGAGTTGTTAGATCCAACGACCTAACTCATTGAGCCACCCGGGCCCCGTAAAATATTGACATCTACCATTTAGTAATCGGAACATGAGTTAATATAGGAGTTTTTAAGATCATAGCCATTTCTTGGTTTGGTCATATGTTTGACTATATGCTCATCTTAAGCTAAAGACATTGATTTCGAATGCCATATGTCATGATGTCTGATGTCTTCAATGGTTTGATATTCGTGTCGTTGTGGTTGGAGGGTTCCATACTTCCTGTATTTAAAAAAAACCTCTTTCATGGATTAAGACAAAGAGTAGACGCATTGAAAGGCTATAGTTTTCGTCACTTTCCAACTTTTCTTTTCCCAGTCAGTCAAAATGAATTACCCCAGTAGACCTATTTCTCCCTCATTCCTGTATATTGTTGTATTTTGTTGAACTTTCCTGTTCTGTCAAATACCATTGTTGTAAAAAGATAAATGACATATATACAGTGTAGACAATTCTATGGCACATTAACACAAAAGCAACCCATACAGTTTGTAAGGTTAGGACCGCTTTATTAACACATCTAGGCACCCTTCATATGACAAATGTTGTTTTTTTCCCAGGTAATAATCCTTCACAATGTAATATTTATTATTTATTAATGACGACAAATTTAATTTTATTTAGCCAAGTACAGGAGTTCTTGGAACTCACAGAAAGTCTGCAGTCTATGAACTTATCAAAGATGGCAAACGTTTTCCTGACGGTTACTTCTGGCAAGTTGAACTGGTAAGTAAAACTGATAATTATGAGCTTGTATGTCCCAGAATGACGCGGGTACCTCTTCTAATACAATACTGTTATTGCTTAAGGGGGTACTATGCACTACAGGGAGATAATTCTTTAAATGTTTTGATCATATGATGTTTGTTTGCAGATTTCAAGCATATCGGTAATCAAAACCACAGAGAGAAAAGCTGCTATGTGGCTAGTGAATTTATAGCTCTGAGTCTGTTGGTTGGAATTTATTAAAATTTTGATATTTATTACAGTGGATATATTCAAACACACTGCCAAAAAAATAAGAAAATTAAACGAGCAGATCAAATTTTACCTGAAGTATATGGTACCACTTTCAAAATGCATTTAGCATCCAATAAATCGGATAGGTGTAGTTATGTGACTGTCTAATATGTTATTAGAGTTGAGCTGACCAATTTAATAGACATAGTACGTAGCACAGTGAAAACGGCAATGTAAAACAAATCAATACAGAATCACAGTCGAGGCAAAACCATACAACAGAAACCCTAAAACAATGAAATAATGAAAAAAAAATATCTAATGATAAATAGGGCTCATCATCACACGAAATTCTAGGAGTGGAAACTGAGATGGTTAACACAATTATCTCGTACTTTTACAAAGATATAAACTTTGGTGCATATCCCAAATCATCAGAATATAAATGTTTTTCGATGGCATTTCTGTTTGCAGAAGCTTGGGGTTTGGCAGAGGAGTGGTTCTTATCGCGGTGGTTGTTTATTTACAGATCAGTGCTGTTTAAATGTTGAATTCAATACAAACACAATATAAGACTGTATATATACGATTTTCTGATACTGATTTGGTCAAGCAAAAGAAATGAAAACACGCTAAATTTACATATAATTTTTAGAATACAAGTAACTCTCAGTTGATTTTCTCTGTAAAGTGTAAAGTGATAAGGCGGTTGGAAAATATTCGATATCTGTCAGAAAAGTTAAAAAATGCCAAAGTGGTAATAAGAATTTGTAAATCAAAAAAGAAAGGACAGACAATGCAATGGCCAAAAGAAAAAAACAAAAGGACAAATAAGGATACATAAAACACTAAACATATATATTTAGACAAGAGCCTTACTAGAAACCGGATGTGGACTCTTGTTCTGTTGACTGGTATGTTGCTCTTGCACTACATACTAGTGACACCCATTGTACTATTATTGTTACACATCCGGTGATAAGTTGTGAAAGAGAAAAGATGGACGGGAATGCAAAACGAAAAATGGAAGCTGTTACATTTATATTTATCATGAGAAGCTAAGTTTTTTTTGTGTATTTTAGGATAGATTACAATTCACCGAAAACGGAAGAACAACGGGTATTGGTGACCCGGAAGCATTTTTATTAATTGTAGGAATATTTATATCTAGAAGTCTTATCACAACGGTAAGTATACTTTTTTTTTTATTAATTGCGTGCTTTGTTTGTTTTTTTTTTTAAATTTTGTAACATAATTGCTCAATGTTTGTTGTTGCTCAAATAAGGACTCTAGAATAACAAAGGGTTATGGTGTTTTACGCCACTTTAACAATATTAAAGTTATATCGTGGCGGTCATTTTTATTGAAGGAGGCAACCGTAGTACACGGAGTAAACCACCGACATGCCTCAAGTCACTGACAAACTTTATCACATAATGTTGTATCGAGTACACCTTTCCATGGGCGGGATGATTCTCAACATCTCGCAACGTTAGGTGTAAATCCAACTACCATACGATCACGACAACAACGGTCTCCAATAGAAATACATTGTCAAAATGTTTAAGCATAGGACAGAAACTGAAGAACGTCTTGTGTACCCCATATTGCCAGTTTCTCGGGATTGTCCATTTTTGATTTCCTCTTCGGTGTTCTCTAGCGTTTACTTCATATTCAACCCCTATAAGTCGTTTCGATGACAGAGGAAAGAAAACATATTCGTAATACAGAAATAATCCATTGTCATTTGAGAGATAAAAGTTCAACAATATTTCATAGCAATAGTGACAACCGGAACCTTTTAACCGTTATGAAAGCGGGAGGTTTGGCGCCGTAAAATCTGATTCAACCCACCATTTCTTTGGAAATGCCTGTACCAAGTCAGGGTCATTACGGTTTTTCCAGTTTTCCCGTTGTTGACTGATTTTGTCTGTTCATATACTCATGAGTTTTGACTTTCCCTTTGGAAGATTGTTCGGAGTTCGGTTATTTTGTTATTACCCTTATTGAGAGATAAAACGTCTGAAAATTACAAGTAAGTGTAAGCATAGCAATTGTGCTGTTCAAAGTACAATGTCTGGATATCTAGAATTATATTTTGCATGCTTGATGTATACACAAAATATCTTTTTTTTCTGTTTTAGTTACTAATGAAACCAGTAGATTACGGATTATCATCATCACAACTGTCAGATATCGCCGAGAGAAATTTGAAAATTCTTGCCACAACATTATTATACCTTGTACGACGTGTATCTGGCTCACGAGGACGGGCCATGATGGTAATATTAAAACTAAGGAACAAAACAATTTGTATCATTAGTATTATTGTCAATGCTACTTTAGGTTTGGATCGGGTTGGTTTAGTTTATTAGTCTATGTCGTCAATTTCTCAGCTATATCGTGATGACCAGAATTATTGGCGGATGGGACAAACATTACAAACGATTTTTGGATTTTACAATTGTATTTTGGAACTGTTCCTACAGTGTGGTATTTTAATTTTTATTTTAAATGTCCACATTTATCGTAAATAAACGTCTTTCTAATCAATTGTCTTACAGAAACGTATACGAATTATCTCCCTTATAATTCATTATTTGTCATATTATATATTTGACTATGGTGATGACTTGGCCTATGATAAACAGCTGTAACAGAGATATTGAATATCAATATGTACGAAGGGTTGATATTATGATTTTGTTCAAAATCAGAAAAAAATATCTATGTTATACCTCCCCTGTTATTTTGTGGAGCTCGAGTTGCATATTAATGTGATATATTTAAGATACATTTAGTTTCCAATGTTACAGTTCTTAAATATTGTTATAATTATTAAAACTAAGCTTCTCCCCCCATAGGCATAGGTGACGGAAGGGGTAATCAGAATCCGTAAAATCGGAGAAGTACAGACAACTTGTGTCTAATCCATTTTGTCCGTTTAATTTGCAAATAAAATATGTTTAAGCTAAACACAATGGCCAAAAGAAAAAGGACAAAAGGACAAAGAACGATCTACAAAACTACACAGAAAACTAAAGATTGATCAACACGAACCCCCACCAACAATTAAAACATTAGACGATTTTTAACGATCATCTTTATGCCCTGTGCTTTTATTTGCTCAGAAAACTTGTAAATGATTTGGCTTTGGTGAAGGTTATGCCAGAAACGACTGGTGACCACTGAATTAGATATCCACCTTTTTATTCTTTATTGCAGCCAATGCCATCAGAAATAGCAAAATATTTGTACACTGACGAAGAAATGAGACCAGTATTTAGTAAAATGGCACGATCTTTTAATTATTCAGAGGTATTGTTTTATTATTATTATTATCATTATCAAATGTTATTCATCTCTGAATTCAAGCAACAAAAAAAATGCATGAAACCCACACGAGCACATTCGATTTACTCTTTAATAAGTACAGTACACAATATATAGGAAGTTCCTTTTACAGAATTTAATTTGACATATAAAACCTTCCCCCTATATACTACCTCATAAATATATCATTTTATGTTTTATATGTTGTCTTTGTGCAGGTATAGTCATATTAGGATCAAATTGATTTATTGAAATTTCCACATGATAATTAGAGTTATGGTTCCTTTTTAGGCCTGTTATTGTGATTTCTAGAGTTAAGGCCCTTGCCTGTAGTTTCGCGTATTAGGTGACACACATCATATGCGGAAAAGCCTAAATTTGAGTGGTTAAATTAAACAGAATAGTAAAGACTGAGAGCTGTTCTAAGTATATACATCTATTTATGTATATGGGTTTGCACTATAATCACATGTGGAAAATAGTTACACAACAGCATCATTTCATTAAGAGGGCCTATGAAACTAGTTTAATTCCGCCACTTTTTATTGAAGTGTCTGTACAAAGCCATGGAAGTGAACGATCATGTGTATGCGTGTTAAGGGTATCGCTTTTGTCTCTGTTTTTACTATTTTCTGATTCGATTTTGGAACTGTTCTTACGGTGAGGAATTTTTTTCTCATTTTAATCATATATTTATATATATTAAAATATATTTTTTTGTATTTTATATCCTTGTTATTATATGTTTTTACTTTTTAACATTTCATAATGCTTTAATTCTAATAAATGCTATGCCATTTTAATTTAATTTATTATTTTTATTTGGACATTGTTTAATGCTATGAATTTTAATCTTTTATTTGTTTGTTTAATGCTATGAATTTTAATCTTCTATTTATTTGTTTAATGCTATGAATTTTAATCTTTTATTTGTTTGTTTAATGCTATGAATTTTAATCTTTTATTTGTTTGTTTAATGCTATGAATTTTAATCTTCTATTTATTTGTTTAATGCTATGAATTTTAATCTTTTATTTGTTTGTTTAATGCTATGAATTTTAATCTTTTATTTGTTTGTTTAATGCTATGAATTTTAATCTTTTATTTGTTTATTTGTTTACTCTCTACAGCTTTATTACTTTATATTTTCTTTCTTTGCTACCAGGGACTTATACGGGAGTGGGCACAAGAGTATATGAAGAGGTTACGAGCGGCGCCAATTCCAAATAATAAATAAGCTACTTGTTACAATAATGTATGATTCTAGGTTGACATACTCAATACATTAGTAATAGACCCTTTGCACATTTCCGACTTCGATTCTAAAATTATACGTTTTACAAGAGTTATTTCCCTTTAAAGAGGACAAAAGAGTCCTATTTCATGCAAAGTTCAATGCAAACAAGTTATTATATGTTCCCGTAATCTGTCAAAATTGTTAATATTGTATCAATTTGTGAATATTCTATTTGCTTTTGGTCTCCGGTTTTTACAAGGCAAATTATGAGAAAATTATATACGGAGTCGTTATCTTGTTTCTCTTGCTAGACCGGTTACTATTTTTCCCGTCGTAAGGGAAGTGTCTTGTAATACAGCATGTTCAAAAAGGTATAAATTTAGAAATAAATCGGCAATGTGCTATTAAATACATGTCAAACGCCTTATTCCATGAATAAATGCATAAAGCCAGTCAATTCATATTGTAAATCATAGAAATGTTTCTGCTTATAAGAAATGCTAGCAGCTGTATACTAAAAGCTTAATTACATGTCGCCTTTAAAATTTGTTAAGCGCATTGCTACATGCATGCATACATGCAAATAGGTTCATATTGTAAAGCATAACAATGTTTCTGCTTATGCGAAAAGCTAGCTACTATGCTCGAAGCCTATTACATTTCACCTAAAAAATTGTTGACAAATAACTATATATTGCATAGTTAATACATGAGCTACAAATTTAATAGCAAATTATCAGTATAACGATGTTTGATTTCCAATAAAATTATGCTAATTTTAGAACAAATGAAATAAACTGTACATGCATTTTTTTTTAAAAACAAATATGAGTCTGTAAATTTCGGAAGAAATGCCGATGGCAATCCGCAGAAAGTTCTAATCATCTTTAAATTTGAAACTATTTATTTTGTTAAATTGTGTAAATGTCAATATTGCCAAAGTTTTTGTTCATTATTAGCTAATTTTTGCATAATAAAGGCATTAATTAGAAAGTGAAGTCTACAAGATAGAAATCGAGACAGAAAGATATAGCATATTCTTATTATAACAGTTCTTGCTAGCTTTATACAGCATTCTGAATCATTTATTTATTACTTCTTAACACCTTTAACATATTACATATTATAGGGGGCCCGGGTGGCTCAACGAGTTAGGTCACTGGATCTAACAACACATACAATCCTATCACCAATGCATCTATCTTAAATGTTGTAGGCAGTGCCCTGTAATATAATACCAATGATAAAACATAATATGAGCTTTTAGTAACCGCCTTAGTGTTCTATTTTAGATGACATTTAGATGCTGACCTTAGAATAAGTACAAATAAAGAATATATTTGCATATCACAAATACTAAGTGAATATATCTGAACATCTGTATCTGTTTTTGTATGTTTTTTACCTGTTTAAAAATCCTTCAGAATATTATGTAATAAATGATGAGTAATATTTGAAACGCATTTGACTAAAATCTGAATATTTTAACCGATATTTATAAATGCACTTGGGTTATTTTTATTTATCTACAATGACGTCATATAATACATAGCAATTCACACCAGCACAGGAAATGAAAATTGAACAATAGATGGTGGTGTAAATTTTCTCTAACCATAGTGTGGTTTTAAAGTTTTAATGGATACCTATCTATTCTTTCTGTTAATATCACTAGTGGATCTATTCTTTCTGTTAATATCACTAGTCGATCAGTAGCTGCTTATCTTGATTGCCGAATCACCTGAGTTCTCCCCAAGTTTAAGTTGAGTTCGCGTTGATCAATCTTTAGTCTTCTGTGTAGTACTGTGTAGACTGGTATGAGTTCGCGTTGATCAATCTTTAGTCTTCTGTGTAGTACTGTGTAGACTGGTATGAGTTCGCGTTGATCAATCTT
>MJUT01031287.1:125069-137801 GCA_002080005.1 Gigantidas platifrons
AATATCACTAGTGGATCTATTCTTTCTGTTAATATCACTAGTCGATCAGTAGCTGCTTATCTTGATTGCCGAATCACCTGAGTTCTCCCCAAGTTTGAGTATGAGTTCGCGTTGATCAATCTTTAGTCTTCTGTGTAGTACTGTGTGGACTGGTATGAGTTCGCGTTGATCAATCTTTAGTCTTCTGTGTAGTACTGTGTGGAATGGTATTTGGCTTTTTCGTCTATTTATTTTGGCCCAGTATTGTTAAAAATGCTGTTATAGTGACAATCGGAACCTTTTAACCGTAATGGAAGCGGGAGGTTTTGCGCCGTAAAATCTGATTCAACCCACCATTTTTTTTTGGAAATGCCTGTACCAAGCCAGGGCCATTGCGGTTTTCCCAGTTTTCCGGTTGTTGACTGATTTTGTCTGTTTGTTGACTTATGAGTTTTGCCTTTCCCTTTGGAAAATTGCTCGGTGTTCGGTAATTTTGTTATTACCCTTATTATACTGTACGTCCTTCGATCTAAGGCTTATGATTTCGTCATTCGATTTAAGGCTTATTATTTCATCATTCGATGTAAGGCTTATAATTAACCCTTAAGTATTTTCAACCTATTTGAGGGGCGGTTAAGAACGAAACTTTACGACAAAAGAGATGATTTCAACGTTCCCATTGATAACTTTCCATTTATATGTAGCAACATTCCAACAGCACCTGCAAATGGAGTATATATCTCTCAGTTGATACGATATTCCAGAGCTTGTGATTCCTATCAGTATTTCTTTGACAGAGGGTTGCCGCTAATAAGTAAGATACTGAACCAAGGGTTCCTATTGATTAAGTTGAAAACATCACTTCGAAAGTCTTGACTTGGTTGACCGTTATGGAACATATGTGTCACAAATGACCACGGATATGCTCCACTTGTCGTAAACACGTTCCGTTCCTTTCCTCATTCATGACTTATCACCGGGTTTGTAACTAGATTAACACGACGGTGGCACTAGTGGAGCAGGAACTGCTTACCCTTCCGGAGCACTTGAGTTCATCCTCGGTTTTTAGTGGGGTTCGTGTTAATCGATCTTTAGTTTTATAGATCGTTGTTTGTGTCTTTTTGTCCTTTTTCTTTTGGTCATTTTGTTGTATGTCCTTCAATATACGGATTCTGATTACCCCTTTGGTATCTTCAAACTATTTGTTGCTCTGTTTTAGACGTCTGGTGCGCATATACTGTATGAGTGGTCTGGAGATAATTCGAATTTCGTTGCCAACTGGAAACTGAATAAACCACTCGTAGTTTACCTCAAATCTCACAGAAACCATTTGTTTTGGTTTACTTCAGTCGATTGTTATCTTCCACTGATGTTGTGTTCTTTACCTGGTACATAATCATGCTTTTAGTTTTGCTTCCAAATGACAAGATAACGAAGTTTCAAAGAAAAGATGCTAAAATCTCCACAAAAATAATGTTCGGTGATTTTTTTATGGACTTGTTGAGTTAGGCGTTAAGAAATTATATCGCCAAATTTTATTGAAAAAATGAATAATATGAACTCTGCAGTATTCAAGGAGAAATATATGGTATTATGTGATTACTGATTTTTCATGTCGAAAAAGTAAATTATCTGATTTGTGTTTCGTGTACAAATACTGAATCGGGGAAACCTGAAGTGCCCCTAAAAGTTGAATGATTTATCCCATAGCAAGTTTCTTACATATTACATATTTTTTACATGTATTGCAGGGTTTATTGAGAGAATGGGGACAGGAATACACGAAACGATTGAGGACGGAAGCAACTGCAAAGTAACAGGATAATATCAGTAAAAAGTGATTTAACATTATTATGGTACTTTAAACATATTTTATTGTTCAATAAGAAACAATTGGATACGACACTAGTTTCACAGCTTAGAAATGTCTTCTCCAATACATACATGAATCAATGCAAAAATAACTTATATAAATAATTATTATGGTATTATATCTGAACAAGAATTTACTGCGAAGTCATTTAATTTCGTGGATTCCAATTATCGTGGTTTAATGTTATAGTATTATATCTGAACAAGAGTTTAATGTGAAGTGATTTAATTTCGTTGATTCCAATTTTCGTGGCTTGAGTAAAAACTTGATAATCGTGGATATGTAAATGTGTGGATTATCTGCAGTAGTCAGTATATACATATATAGTGACAAATAGTCGTTGAATTTCGTGGTTTGAAATCACATTTAATGCACACAACTCGGTTCTGGAATAACCCTGCTCATGATAGCTCGATATCTAAATATTGGAAAGCAAGACCTAAAGATAATATGCACGAAATCAACGAAAATTGGAAACCACGAATAATAATGAATTCACAGTACTTGTTTTATTTCTTCAGAATCCTTGCTTATGATTTTGACGTTTTGTTAAATTCCTTGTTTGATGTATAATAGACAGTGTTACAAGTATTTATATACTATGATCATGTTATCATCATTAAGTAATTTGTACTGTTAATTCATCGCCTTTGAATGTAATAGATTACATTGTAAGAAATTTGTTCAAAATCATCTCTGATGATTTTCATGTCTTGTTAGACTCCTTGTGTACTGTATAATAGACAATTTCACAAGTATTTATATAATATGATCATGTTATCATGATTAAGTAATTTTACTATTTATGCATCTCCTGTAAATGTGATTCTTTTGATGAACTGTCCACTGATATTGCTTGATAAATTGTAATTCATGTAACTTTATTTATTTTTCTAGCATTTACCACCATTACTGTGTGATTGAGATGACTTACAATAATTTTACAAAATAACAAATAGATCGTGTCCCTGCTGTACCTTCTTGTCCGTTACTTAGAAAATGCAATCGTAACCTATTTTATTTATGAAAAATGTATGTCATGTCAGATTGTGGATCACAATATTCATTGTTGATCCCTTTTATAATTTATGAGTCAATCAATCAATTGGAAGAGAGGGTGTGGTATTTAACGCAACATTCAACAACATTTCAGTTATATCGTGGCGGTCAGTTATATTAATTCAATTCGACATATAAAAATAGTATATAATATCTCAAGCGTTTATATATAGTACATAATTATTGGAAATGAAAAAAAAATGTGTGAATTCAAAATACAATACAAGTTAATTTCCATATAATGTATTTACATAACACAACCAATTTCAAATATCCTTGTATTTATTCTTTTATCTTTCATATGCAAGTTAAATCTTTCATTTAAGAGTCAACATATTTACAACACGAATCCATTCAAACAAAAGAATATGACTGATTGTATAAAATTAAAATAAACAACATTCTTGAACAATTAGCTTTAAATTGAAAAACGAAAAAAAACATCAGTCAGTCGGAACAGTTCCAAAATCCAATAGAAATGGTAGACAGAAACAAAATCGTTATCGCTAACATACATATACATGATCTGTCACTTTCTAGGCTTACTGCATATCATCAAAAGGCAATCAAACTGATAGTGATGTTCTATAGCAACCTTAAAACAGACTGACGAGGACCTCTTCACTATCTGTAGTATGGTTTTTAAGGAAGGTCTTTTAAGATGAGTGTTGTATATTTTCTTGTTTGTTTCGTTTCGTAAATTGCTAAGCCATAGAACTGATACAGCGGTTTTGAACATCGTCCATTAAGATGAGTTTTTAAGTGAAATTTAGAATTCCAGATTGATTCATACAATACTTGATTTTGTTTTATTTTACCTATTATCATTATATAATCTTTAATTTATGTTATTTGTGTTTGTTTATGTATAGTGGTGTCCAACATATATTGTGTTGTGTTTTTGTTTAATATTTCTTTGTCTTGTGTTGCCAGTTTCTTTTTTTGATTGCCCCTTCGGTATTCTCTAGTGTTTTTCTTTAATGAAATTGTAATATCAAAATCAATATAACTATTAGGGACCATAAAACTACTTTAAATCCGCCACTTGTTATTGAAGTGTCCGTACAAAGCCAGGAAAGTGAGCGTTTATGTTATGAAATTTTTCTTAAACCATGATGATCATCAATTCCACCAATATCAACAAAACGAACAATCGTTTACACGTGTATTATGGGTGTAAAGGGGGTACCATACACTACAAGGGATAACTCTTTAAAATCTGTTCAACGTTTAGATTATATGATGTTTGTATGCAGATTTCAAGCATCTCTTTGATCAAAACCACAGAGAGAAAAGCTGCTATGTGGCTAGTGAATTCATAGCTCTGAGTCTGTTGGTTTGAATTTGTTAAAATTTTGATATTTATTACAGTGGATATATTCAAAAACACTGCCAAAAAAAAAAAAAAAAAAAAAATTAAACGAACAGATCAAATTTTACCTGAAGTGTACGGTGCCACCTTAAACCATGATGATCATCAATTCCACCAATATCAATAAAACGAACAATCGTGTACACTTGTATTATGAGTGTTAAATTACCTGTTTCTTCGATTTTTCGATTAAATATTTGAATTGTTCCGACAATGTGATATATTTTTGTTTTTCACTTTATTGTGAAAAAAGTTTATTCTCTATTTATTCTAAATGTCTGAAAAGCGACTGTTTACCTTTATAATAACTATTCTCCATATATCATCAAATTTGTATTGTATTTATTTTGTTACTTGTTATATCTCAATTTATTTGTTAGATGTAAGTTTTTTTTGTCATGATTGATATTATACAATGGATATTAGAGCTAGTCATTACCAAAGCACAAATTTATATCTGTGATAATTGTATATAGAATATATAATACTAACATGTCTGGAGTCTGAAGTTCGCTATGTCTAGGAAGAAGTGACCAATATTTCAATTCGAAGTAAGCAAGTTTCCGAGTTATGCGAGGAATAAAACATAAATCTTTATCTGTGATAATTGTATATATAATATATTATACTAACATGTCTGAAGTCTGATGGTCACTATGTCGAAGAAGAAGTGACAAATATTACAATTTGAAATAACCAATGTTTTGAGTTATGTGGGGTATAAAAAGTGTGTCAATACAACACAATTATTTTAATTTTATTTCGACTTTTTGCAATTGGAGAAAGCTTACCTTTGTGAGTTCCTGGATTTACCCGTGACTTTTTGGTGGGGTCTGTGTTGCTTATCTTGTTTGCTTTTTGTGTTGTATTTTTGTTTGTCTTAGTTGTTTGTGTTGTGCCAAAGGTTGACCGTGTCTTTTGAATTGTCCATTCTTGATTGCTCCTTTGGCCTTCTCTAACGTTTATATAATACAACTGTAACAACATTTTAGAATCTGACCTTTTAGGACTATTGAAATATCTGATCAAAAATATATGCAAGCTGTAACCTCGCATACACTTCAGAACTAACGATTTACTGAATGAGACAAATTTGTTGATTTTCAAACAAACGTTTTAGCAAAGAAATTCTTATCTTTTCAAATGTTAATAAAATAATAATCTATTTTTGAAATTTTCAATGAATTTAGTAAAAGTCATATAACTCTTATTTATAGTTCTGTAATAAGATCTTTAAAGTGATGACTTTGGAATCGAATTCTTACATTGGTAGGGGAAAAAAACGCGTCATGCGCACTAAATTAGATATCTTATAACATCGGATGTCATCGAAGAATATAAAGTTGTTCCTAATGCAATAACGTAAATTCGTGTTTTAAGTATCAATGCAGTACAAGTAGTTATAGAATTGGTTGTCTATTCTATTTTCAAGGTAACCCTTATTGATAAATATCTAATATATAATAACTGCAAGGTTTCTCCTTGTATTTCGAAGATTACCAAAATCGATATGTCTTTCCTCTCAAGTGCTGATGCAAACATTCAAGAACATTTTTTTTCTGAGATTGTGTGCGGATTTTGTTTCTATTTTTAGAAAATATTTTATGAAACCGCGGAATTTTAGCTAATCTTCGGTTGTACTGTAAGTTCACCATATAAAATATGCTATGTTTTTTCATGCAATGGAGTTGAGTAGTACTCAATGTTAGAATCAAACAAGCAATGGTATCTGATAGGAAATTAAATTGTAATTTTACATAGTCTCATATAGCTCTGAAATATCACAACTAAAAAGTTCTTAAATGTAATATGTAGCTATCATCGAGGAAAAACAAATGTTTTGTCTGCTTTAGAAACCAATATTATAAGCTTGAGTACGTACAACTAGAATTCTCACCTTGCATAGAATATTGTATATTTCATATTAAGGCAAGAAAAAAAGAATGAAAAAAAATTATAAAAACAAATAATAAAAAAGTAATACATAAAGTAAAATAAAGCAAGTAGCCGCCAGTGATTTGAACAAATATGATTAATATACTGACTGATATATGTATGTTATAGATAAATTAAACACAATCTTAATGTACTTTACTTCAAACGTTTTGAGAAAAACGTTATAGGTACCGTCACTTATTATAAAACGATTGATGCATGAGTACTCTTTGCCAGACTAGGTATAGGTTGGTGTGTAATTTACCCTTCCGGAGAATCTCAGTTTACCCTTGGTTTTTAGTGCTGTTCGTGTAACTCGATCTTTAGTTTTGTAAGTATGTTTTAAAGATCGTTGTTTGTCCTTTTGTCCTTTTTCTATTCCTATTGTGTTGTATGTTCTCTTCGGTATACGGATTCTGATTACCCCTTTGGTATCTTCAAACTCTTCTTCACTATTATAGACTGAGCATAACAATGCAAATAGTAATGCACGTGTGCTTGTAGGTAATGTTTCTGTTAATATGATTACTGGAAACAATATTTAAAATCAAAATAATATGTAAATGTGTATATATAATATCATTTTTCTATGTATATAGATTATTTGTAAAAAGTATTATTAGAAGTAACCAACTATCATTGTCTTCACAAAGAAAATAAAATATATATTTCATTCAACTATGTCTTAGTTTTGTAATATATATATAAAGGCAAGTTTTATATGTGAAAATAAATGTTCGTTAAACGTAAAATCCAGAGATACAGGTAACATTGGGCACAAGACACACATAACGTAGACACAAATAATGAAAGAAAAACCACAGAAAAACTATCAGCATCATGAGCACCCTCCTCCATTACAAATAAAAAAAAACTAAATAAAAACAACAACAACAACAAAACCAAACCCCCCCCAAAAAAACCAAGAACAAACAAACAAACAAACAGACACACAAATAACGGGGATGAACACAGGGGGTGGCGTATGATAACCAATTCCTGTTTCTTATACAGCACCCGCTGTGCAACTCATTTAGTCAAGACCGGTAAATGTTTTGACTGTGATCGAGGAAAGAAAAACAAATTCTACATAACTAAATAGATTAAATGTCTAACAACAAAGAAACAATGACAAATGGATTTAATTCGTTTGTACCCTTCTTGTTTTTGTACTCAAGTTACCCCTTTGTGCTCAGGCTTTAATTTGACGAGATAGATCGCCTTATACTTCAACCATAGGTCAAATATAATCTAGTCTGGAAATAAATAATTGAGCATATTGACTTTGTGAATTTATTTGCTGGAAATGTTAATAAAATGTGACATCAAATAAAAATTGTTTTCACAAGAATATAATATAATTTAGAAAATATAATATCAGCGTGTCTTCCTCATAAAGAAGATGATAAAATATGATCTTTTCTCATTATTTGTGTTTGATTGTGTATAGTGGTGTCCAATACACACTGAGTTGTGTTTTTGTTTTGTTTTTCTTCGTCTTGTGTACCATGTGTTGCCAGTTTCTCTAGACTGTCCATTTCGATTGCCCCTTTCGGTATTCTCTAACGTTTATTTACATAAAAACGGTCATATAAGATAAAAAGATAATACAGAGGTAGTGAAAAGCCGTATATCGAAGAAGAACGGACAAGCCAACAACCAAAACAAAAAGTCCAAACCTACAAAAAAGACAACCAATACCCTACTAAGAAAACTAAAGATTGAGCGGCACAAGTTCTGCTAAAACCAGATGTGAACGCAGGTCCTACGGAAAGGATAGCAGTTCCTGTCCCACCCACCAGTGTAATGTTTGTCTATGCTAACGACAAGCTACTCATACATAGCAATACAGTAATAAAAACGGAGCATATTTTACATGTTATTCAAGGACACGACTTATTGGATGGTCTAGAAAAAATTGTGCACCTTTATGTGACGAGGATTACAGTACCCAAAATAAAGTTTTCTTAAAACACCGTTACGTTATAACGGCAGAGAAACTGGGTTCATATGGTACACAAGACGAAGACAAACAAAAGAAAAACACAACACAATATGTGTTGGACACCACTATACGTAAACAGTCACAAATAACGGAAATATGACATGAGCCCTCCTACAAACTGAATATCGTTTTTATGCAGAAATCATAACGGACATCACAACACGGAACTCACGGAAAAGATGAGCAACACAGACCCCACAAGAAACGGGAGTGGACTAAGGTCCTCGCGAAAGTATAAGTATAAGACACTCGCCTTGTTACTCAGTCAGGTCCTGTAAAATTCTTGTCAGTAATATAGGAAAGAAACTTCTACGTAAAAAGTAAAAGATCGATTCTAACTTGAGATATGGATATTTAATGTTGTCTTAATAATGTCAATGTTTCCTCAAATGAAATTTCTATTATTATCTAGCTACATGTCATTTTCCCATTGTTACATATTTCGTCGTTGTTTCAATGGCTATAGAAGTCCAATTAAAAATCGATTGACTGAATTTCTTTGTATTGAACGAATGCAACATTAAATGTTTAAATTGCTTTAAATTTGGTAATTTCCAAAATAGATTATTTTGCAACAAGTATTTGAAGGTTTATCGATTCGTAGAGATCCTGCGTACAGATAGTGCCTTTAATTGATCAAATTACACTGAAAAATGACCATTGCATATCTGTACAATGTCATTTCTGTCTCAGTATCATGTTTTGTTTCATTTGACTAGACGACCGGAAACTAAACATGATTTGTAAGCCATCATTTATGTTTAAATCATTGCTAATTTTCTCACTTTCAACTGTTAGCTTATTAAGAATATTTATATTTCAAACAAAATAAATTGATATAGCAACAAAAGAATTCTGACAAATAACTTATTAGGAAGGATTCAATTTAATATTTCATACCATTTACAAAATTAAAAGTCATCAAAGGACCCTCATTTCCCCATGTTTTTAATATTCTGGTCTGTGGATCTATCGCAAAGATTAAATGTCTTAAGCGGCCATGAAGAGGTGATTCAATTAAAAGTACAAGCGTCAAATAGATAAATCATTATAACGTTTTAAATTGAGGATACAAATACTGTTGACACATTTTGTTAGAAAAACCAGGTGTTCAACATCTATATAGATTTCCTTTATTTCATATTTCATAACGATAATTTAAGGAAAAAAACCACTTAACTTCTAAAGAGGGGAGGGCAGTGTTTTTAGTTCTGGAAGAGAAAATTTGTAATTTTATCGAAAAAGAATTGACATGAAAGATGCAAAAACAAATAATAATATCCTACAGTTTTCAAAGAGACATTTTGGTAGTAAAGCAAAACATATGACCGATATTTCCTCTCCAAGGAAAAATAATTTCAGTTTTGCTTCGTGTGACAAAAAAGGATGTAGAAATTTTCTTAGCAGTAGTATAAATTGTTATGCAGCATGATCGACGTTGCTAATATTGTCCGTTGTAACTGTCCTCATAGCATCTACATAACCCTTTATCAAGATAATAAGGGTAAGATGGAACCTCATTTTGTTCCTCCTGTAATTAAGCTTAATTTCGAGCTTGAGATAAAGTACCACATATACAGATAGGTCTGCTTCATACCTTGACCTACACTTCGAAATTGACAGTGATGGGAGGTTAAGAACAAACAATTACGACAAAAGAGATGATTTCAATTTTTCCATTGTGAACTTTCCATTTATATGTAGCAACATTCCAGCAGCTTATGGAGTATATATTTCTCTGTTGATACGATATTCCAGAGCTTGTGGTTCCTATCAGCATTTCCTTGATAGAGTGTAATTTACCGCTAACAAGGAAGCTACTGTACCAAGAGTTCCTATTGGCTAAAATGAAGTCATAACTTCGAAAGTTTTACGGTCGACACCATGACTTGGTTGACCGTTATGGAATATCTGTCACAAATGATCGCGGACATTTTCCACTTGTAAATACTTCCCGGTCCTTTCCTCATTCATGACCTATCACCGGGTTTGAAACTAGATTAACACGACGGGTGCTACTAGTGTAGCTGAAACTGCCCACCCTTCCGGAGCACCTGAGTTCACTCACGGTTTTTAGTGGGTTTTTGTTACTCGACTGTTAGCTTTTTGTCTACGCATGCATATCGTTGTTTGTCCTTTTTCACTTGGCCATTGTGTTGTCTGTCCTTCGATTTATGCATTCTGATTCCCCCTTTGGTATTTTCAATGTCTTCTTAATGTAAAATACTAAATGTCCGTTGGATAAACTCTGGTGTCTTTTATGCATCATTTTCAGATACAATTATTAAGAGAGGAGATTTGAGCCCAAAAAACTGGTTTAATCCCGTCACCTTTTACTGAAGTGCCTGTAACAGACAGGAAAGTGAGTGGTCATGCATTTGTGTGCGAGGGGTATCGGTGTTACCTCCTTTTACGATTTTCCATTGGAGTTTGGAACTTTTCCGACAGTGTGGCATTTGTTCTGTTTATTTTCATTAAATGAGGCGACAAGTCTGTAGATTTAAAGTTCGAAAATGGTCAGAATTATGCAACAGCTTTATTTAGAAAAATTGAGCTCTGTATTTTGCTTTTACCTATACATTTGTACATTGAAACCTATCTAATATATAATCTCATATGAACCTATTTAATATTCGGAATAGACAGGTGTTTGGATTATACAGATTGAATAAAGAATTCTCACATTGGGACTTTATTTTAAGGTGCGTTTTATACAGAATTCCGGTTTATTCAGAGTTCGATGTAGACAGGTTTCACGGTATATGACACATTTTCTACGATTAAATACGAACAACATAAACAGCTGATGCCTATATGCACTCATATGATATTACAAAACTGTATTGTGCAACATGTTTTACAAAAAAAGTGCCGTTTGTATATCACGTTTTGAAAATAAAAGATATTTTTTGCACAGTATGATAGTATTACGGTAATATCGAACAAACATGCGCACTAAATAATATATCTGTTTTTTTATTGAAGAAATTAAGCAGTATATGTTTATGTGTAAGAGTATCGATTTTGTATTTGTTTTCTGTGACTTTTCTATAAGATTTTGCAATTGGAATTGTTCTGAAGGTGTTATGTTTCTTATTCTTTATTTGATCGTTAAACAAAATTGGTTTTATTTCGAAGTAAAGCAAATATTCCATCAGTCGTAATCACAATCAGATCCTTACCTGATGTATCCTTATTACCAGGGTTGTAACAAGAGCAACACGACGGGTGCTACATCTGGAGCAGGACATGTTAACCCTTTTAAAAACAAGAGTTTACCCCCGGTTTTTAGTGTGTTCGTGATGCTCGATCTTTATTTTTCTGCGCAATGTTATGTAAATCGTTGTTTGTCCTTTTGTACTTTTTTTCTTTTGGCCATTATATTGTATGTCCTTATATTTATGAGTTCTGATTACACCTTTGATAACTTCAAACTTTTCCTAAGCAATAACGGGGACCAATCGCACAAATGACAACAACAGAGTATGCTTTATTCATATAAGTTTGATATAAATTATCAAACAAATGTAACTGTAAATTTCAGCAAGAAATATATCTATTAAACCACGTGAGTGCCGAAAATCTAACAACTGGGCGGATGATACCATCGGGGACTAATAGTCCGTCAGCAGAGGTATCGACCCAGTGATAGTAATAAAAATTTAGATATCTAATTTAATGCCAATCTTCAGATAATTAAAGCATATATATGTCCCACAATAAAGGACTTATTGACCTGGCGTATCCTAGAACCATCACTAGAATGGTACGACCACACGTCTTTAAATAATTATATCTTGCTGTTTGGCTTCCAAAGACTTTAAAAGAATTTAGATTTCCGATCTTATGATCACGAGTGCACCTGGTGAACTTTATTCCATGCACTAAATTCAACATCTACGTGTTTATCGTTTAAACTTTTATTTGGTTTACAAATAATTTACTGCTAGCTGATGGGCTTTTATTTATTATTGGAGATGATATGTTGTTTCCGTAATTACATCAGCCATACATTTACTATATCACAAATAAAGCTAAATTTTCCGTTAGCAATTTCATAAATCGTGCGATAAATTAAAAAAACGATCCCAGATTTAGTACAATTTATAAGTTGACATTTTTATTTACTTTTCCCCCAGATTTAACGAAGTTCTAAGGTGACATTTTGTTTATTTTTTTTTCATTTTACGTACAATTGATGATCTGCAATCGTATTCTGTCAATTGAAAACTCCTACAGCCAAACTGAATGAAGTTACAGATTGAATAAAGAATTCTCACATTGGGACTTTATTTTAAGATGCGTTTTATACAGAATTCCGGTTTATTCAGAGGTCGATGTAGACAGGTTTCACGGTATATGACACATTTTCTACGATTAAATACGAACAACATAAACAGCTGATGCCTATATGCACTCATATGATATTACAAAACTGTATTGTGCAACATGTTTTACAAAAAAAAGTGCCGTTTGTATATCACGTTTTGAAAATAAAAGATATTTTTT
>MJUT01031287.1:137964-162252 GCA_002080005.1 Gigantidas platifrons
CCCCCAGATTTAACGAAGTTCTAAGGTGACATTTTGTTTATTTTTTTTTCATTTTACGTACAATTGATGATCTGCAATCGTATTCTGTCAATTGAAAACTCCTACAGCCAAACTGAATGAAGTTCAGACTTTATTCAATGTATTACATTTTGGTGTAAATTACGTTCGATTATCGCGTTGAAATGGCAGATATTAATCCAGTATAAGGACATAAAAAAGTCATACGGTATTTGTATGATTACTTCTCCCGTGTTTTGTTTTCTTGTTGACAACCCCGTATCTGGCATATTAAATCATGTACACCAAGTAACATTGAAACGTCAAAGATGCTCAGATGTAGCATTTATCGGTAGAAGTCAAGAGTACCGCTAAACTGCAGGCTACAAACTAAATTATAACTTTTTAATTATAGAATCGTCGACGGACACATTGAATTTCCGTATTGTATGCTCTAATGAACAAGACACACAGCACCTGAGTGTCACACCCGGTTTTTAGTGGGGTTCGTGTTACTTGAACTTTAGTTTTATGTGTATGTTTGTAGATCGTTGTTTGTCCTTTTGTACTTTTTCTTTCGACCATTGTGTTGTCTGTTCTTCTTCGTTATACGGATTCTGATTTCCCCTTTGGTATCTTCAAACTCGTCGATGAGACGTTTCACGCTCATGTTATGGTATGAGTTTTGCTCATTGTCGAAAACCATACTGTGAACGTGATATGCAGAACAGCAATGAAAACGCTGTTTCTTTACTTGATGGTGAGTAATGTTAGACAGTGTATCATGTTCATCTACATCCATTTCCTTTCTTACTAATACAAGATCTCGTATAGAGAAACATGTAACATTCTTTATATTATCATTGTTAAAGTTGGAATATGACCTGTGTTTAGTGTGTCGTGTTCCTGTAATTATTATTTCCATTTGCAACTAATTAATGATTTTACACCGCCACTTTTCATTGAAGTGCCTGTTCTAAGTCAGGAAAGTGAGCGGTAGTGTATACATGTGTTAGTGATATCGATTTTATTTCTGTTTCTACTGGATTTTGGAACTGTTCCGACAGTGCGGTATTTTTTTTTTAATTGTATTATCCAAAACCAGCCGTAACAAATACAACTTCAGTAAATTCTACAACGAACCAACTTTGGAATACATTCTTTTTTGTAAGACATAAGATTTATCTCGCTTTGTATTCCATAAATATGTGGTAGAATTAAGCTTACTTTCAGCTCAGATAGATTCTACACACCGTAATTACTCATACGGTTTCGCCATTTATATGTCTTAACTGCATACACTACATTTGGAGAACCTTTGGAATGGTGTGGTAGCTTTTGTTTTTCATTTTATTTGAACAACGAACGGAATAGCACAAGGCAAATAAGCATAGTTCAAGTTTCATCCGTGACTGAAGTAGTTTACCTTTCTCCAGTACCTGTGTTCAGCCCCAGCTTTGGTGGGGTCTGTGTTGCTCATCTTTTTAGTTTTCTGTGTTGTGTTTTGTTTGTCTTCATCCTGTGTCCTGTGTTCTCAAGTCTCTGAATTGTCCGTAATTGATTGCTCCTTCAGTTTTCTAATGCTCACCAGCATATATTATTATAGGTATACAATTATAATGGATTCGATACATTTTCATGATGAACGTGTTCTTCTGAGTGAGCGATTGTTGCTTAGTGCCAGATGAACAAATGTTAAGCTATATCATAGCGAGACCAAGTTAAATTTAATGAGGTAATGACGACGATGGTGTACTCGTTGTACTAGATCAGTACGATTACTTGGATATTCATAGTGATAGCTCACTGAAACAACAGTCCGCGGGTAGACATGTCGTTCTAATGGGATACATTCCGGTCCAAACAGTATCTAATACCAATACCACCCTAATTCTACCAAAGCGTTCACTGAAACTGGTATCATCAAAATGCTGGAGTCTATGATTGATATGATATTTGCTATGTATGGGGAACGTGTTTTTGGAACAGACAGTCAGGATTCATAAGAGTACCAACTGTGCACCTCCTTCTCGACGACTTGCCCCTTTATTCGTAAGAGGCAGACATCATACAGGGGCTTATAAAAACGATATGAAGCTAGTCCGACCCTTTAATTTCACGTTCCACTATATAGATGATGTCCTTTCACTAAACAATTCAGGTTTTGTCACTTTGTTGGTTCAGTAGCTTCCTTGTTAACAGCAACACTCAAGGAAATCCTGATAGGAACCATTAACTCTGGAATATAGGATCAATAGACAAATATATACTCCATGTGCTAGTGCTGTTCAAATGTTGTTACATGTAAATAGATAGTTCACAGTTGCAAAATTGAAATTATATTTCGAAGTAAGCGATCCTCACTGTCAATATATCTGGTGTAGGTCAACGTATGAAGAAGGCCTATCGATGTGTGTGGTGTCCTTTATTTCAAGTTCAATGGTTTAGATACGATCAATATAGTCACCCAACCTGGATTTATTTAGAAAAAAGGTATGATATGTTTAACGGAACGTGAAATTAAAGGAGCTGCCCAGTTTCTTTCCGTTTTTCTTTAGAAGCAATTGTATGAAGTCTGTCCAAATGATTAAGGAATAAAAAGTCGGCTAGAAGATGAGGATAGTTGATACTCATAGAAATTACGGCAGTCTGCTGAAAAGCAAGCACACCAAACATAAATAAAGAAAACCCTGCATTGCATTTATGTCAGTTTTAGGGAATTGTTTGCTTGAATCGGGTTGTATTTTGTGAAAAAGGACTTGTCCTAAAATTAAACAAATATGTAGACCTACCTTAGCCATTCATTTTTATGACACAAAGTTGAATACATGCTAGTATTCTGTCTATTAGTTTAGAATGGAATATAGTTGTGTTAAAGGTACATATAAAGGGGTCAAATGTTTAATGCTATTGTACGAGGAGAGTCACATTGAATAATGAATGTATTAATTTTCATTGAGCTAATCGAATGAGGAGGACTTAACAACCAACAAGATTATCCTATTATAAATATATTTGATCGACTCTGTGCTTGTAAATTCCAGTAAAAATTTCTACATTATGAAATAAAAAATGCTTAAAACAGTGATGATCAACAATTACACCACTACATTTTTTTTGTATTAACAAAACGAACAATCACATCTCACCTGACCTCAATGAACACATCTCACCTGACCTCAATGAACACAATGAATGTCCTATTTACGTTATGTGTGTTTGTTTGCGCATACTGGTGTCAGACACATATGGAATACACGAGTAACATGTCATGTGTCTTATAAGAGCCAGGAACTACCTGTCCTTCGCGGACATCTGGGTTCAGCCAAGGTGGGAACTGTGTTGCTCATCTATTTAGTTTTCTGTGTTGTGTTGTGTTTTTTGTTTTGTTTGTCTTCGTCCTGTGTTTTGCGTTCTCAATGTTGCCAGTGTCTCTAGATTGTCCATTCCTAGTTGCCCCTCCGGTCTTCTCTAATGTTTATTTATTTTCTACAAGTTTTAATAAAATTGTATTCAAATTATATGTCCTTTCCGTTATTAGGACTTGTACTATTTACTCGTCGTAAGGAAAATAACCCATAATTTTCGGTTTTCTTTAACATTTATTTTCAATACTTGGTGTTGCCTTTATCGTGACGTTGAGTATATATTGGTATATCAGTGATTATTGTTTTCAATCATAGACAATGTCATTCACCGTTAGAGTATACGCTCAGACGTAGTTATAATTGTAAAATCAGAAACCATATTTTCTGCAATAATACTAAGCGATATGACATTTACAAATCGTGTAGTGCAAATTGCTTGACAATCGTTTTGTGTTATGTACTTTACAACAACGTGGAAAGCAATAGATTTTAATAATTGAAGAAAAAAGTAATATTAACGGTTTTATTACCATATATCCGTGACACAAATGTTCGTTGGTTTTAATCTAAGTTAGATAAAAAAAATGAGAGGCTTTCATTGCAATTTCCATATACAGTCAAACCTGCTCATGAGGTCACCTCTATTAAGCAGTCACCTGTATTTAAAGGTAACATTTTCTTGGCTTATCATAGAAAATGTCATAGGAATTGAACCTCTTTTAAGAGGGCACATGTCTTATATGGCTACATTTTCTTTGACCCAAAGGTGGCCCCTTAATACAGGTTTGCCTGTATATGGTTTCTTACCAATTCGGCAATTCCACAAGCATAACCGATACGGAATATAGATGTCACAAATGACCACTAATATCTTCCACTTGTCGTAAGCACTTCCCGGTCCTTTTCGCATTCATGACTTGTCACCAGTGTTGTAACTAGAGTAACATGACGGGTGTCACTAGTGGAGCAGGAACTGCTTACCCTACACATACATCTTCGTTCACTTCCGGTTTGTAGTGGAATTTGTGTTGTATATCTTTAGCTTTCTGTGTAGTGTTTTGTAGATTGTTGTTTGTCCTTTTTCTTTTGGCCATTCTGTTGTGTGTCCTTTTTTGATTTACGGATTAAAATTACCCCTTTTGTATCTTCAAACTGTTCATAACTTTCACCTAAAATCATTGAACACAAAATACCACGACATAGAACATTGTACATTTAGGTCCTGGCTTGGGACAGGCAAACGTATGTGGCGTGTTTAAAACAGTTAATGGAATCCGAAATTTGTAATAATTTGATCCCCACAGGCGATAATTAGATAAACGAACATTAGAACATGCACAAATTTGCTTCCACACAAAAAGACCATATGTCCGCCGTGAAATATTGTCCTCTGTTACAATTGTTTTCTATGATAAAGTCCGAGGACGGAATAAAGCGCAGAGGTGACTTATTTTGGTCTGTTTTGGATTTTTCATTTGAAAAAGATACAATCGGACACATTTTCACAGGACAATATTATGGCTTACACATACACAACCACAATAATGAACGTCAACATATACATGGACAATAAAGTATAAGAATCAGTGAATGATTATAGTTAACTGACTACCAGCACAGAAGATACATCTGTTGGCTAAGGACAATTGCTTTTAACACAAAAATTCATAACTGATATATACTTCTCACAGATATAAAATCAATTATAGTCCTGCACATCTAAAGAAATCGGGACCGTCGTGATTGTATGGTAATTGGATTTACAACTACATGTGCAATCAATGCCTATCACCACTAAAATTATGAGTTCTAATCCCGCCCATGACGAATTGTACTCAATACAGCATTATGTGATAATTTTTGACTTACGACAGGTGGGTGGTTTTCTCTCGGTACTTCTGTTTCCTACATCAATAAAACTAACCGCCATGATATAACCGAAATATTGTTGAAAGTGGCGTTAAACACCAGAACCCTAACCTCTAACCGTTCATATCAATTATGGTCATGGACATCTAAAATAACTTAATGGTCTTTGTGAGAGACTATAATATATAGGTCATAATGTTGTCGGAATTATACTTTTAATATAAAATGGTAATGCAATATAGAATGAAATATATATGTCAATGTATTGATTTTGGGGGTACCATATACTACAGGGAGATAACTCTTTAAAATCAGTTGAACGTTTTGATCATATGATGTTTGTATGCAGATTTCATGCATCTCGGTGATAAAAACCACAGAGAGAAAAGCTACTATGTGGCCAGTGAATTTATATCTGAGTCTGTTGGTTGGAATTTGGTAAAATTTTGATATTTATTACAGTGGATATATTCAAACACACTGTCAAAAAAAAAAAAATTAAACGAGCAGATCAAATTTACCTGAAGTGTATGGTACCACTTTAAATTGATTTTTGGATCTACTAGCAGACTATCTATACATGGACAACGTAAACCTGCCGGAAAGAGTGAAGTATAATTTTTCTATATGTTTAATAATCGTTAGAGAATATCAAAGGAGCAATCAAAAATGAAAAATCCAGAGAAACTGGCAACATAGGGTACACAAGAAGAATATAAACAAAATAAAACAAAAACACAACACAAAAATATGTCAGATATAAAATTAGCTTTGTTAATAATGGCAACATAAAAACAAGAATATGAACTACATCTGTTTATCATATCTCTGCTTGTAGAATTGTATTTTTATGCAAGATTTTTTGCAGCGGTATCAAAAATTAGTGACAGCTTCAATATTTTATGAAAAAGGTTTCCTTGGTGTAAAAGTTTTTTTTTACGCGCAACACGAAGCTAAGGTCGTGTAAGTGCGAAATATTATTAAATATATACCTAAAACGAATAAACCGTGAAATATAACCGCCATATGAAGAGGGATAAAGGAACGTCGTCGTCGTCGTCGTCGTCAAAAAAAAATAAAAAAAATAAAAAAAAATAAACAACAACAAAAAAACACACACACAAGGCAAATTACAGAAAAAAATGTCTCTTTTGCCCTAAACTCGGGTGTTACCTTCACCTTGAGAAAAGAAATGTTTCTAAATCTAAATATAGTTATGACTTTTTTTGTTTTGTTTGTCTTAGTCCTTTGTCTTGTTTACTTAACGTTGCAAGTGCCTCTGGATTGTCCATTCTTGATTGCCCCATATTCTCTAATGTTTATTTAATAGTTATAATGGGATGTTATCGTGCTGACACTATGTAAATACACAATACACAGGTAAAGTTTGAAGATACCATAGGGGCATTGAGAAGAATGACAGACAATACAATGGCCAAAAAAAAAAAGGACAAACAATGATCTCCTAAACACTACATAGAAAACAAAAAATCGAGCAATGCCAAGCCTACTAAAAACTATGTGACGTCAAGAAAAGGTATTTAAAGCATTCCTTAAACCAAGAATACAGACCACCTACATTTGTTTAGTATTAATTTGTCACCGACTTGCACCCACACACTAACACAGAAAACTAAGTCTATTATTTAAACTTGTAATAGTCTATGCAAGACTTATTACGTTAATATCATTACAAGAGCGTTTTAGTGACACTGACTAGTAAATCAAGCTTTTTATAGACACAGTTTTGTTTTTACAGACTAGTAAATTAAATCTTCTTTGTTTACCTCCATCATGTAAATTTGAATTGAGCTATCTATTTAATGGTTCGTCTTTGTCTTTACTTCTAATCATATTTTAGATAATAGTGTGGTATATTTTGTTTTCATTTTATTACGCGGTAGGTAAAACGTTTAGGTTACGGCTCCTCACATACACATATAATTCGAGAATTGCGAACCCGTGACTTCTAAAACTTAGTATAAAAAGTGTATTAATATACAATATCATACTTAGGAAGGCTATATAGTATATATATAACAAAAGATAATTCTCCTAATGTTGGTCAATCATACAAAACCATTTATCTATAATACTATTTGTTTGAGATGTTATAAATTTATTCCCTAAATTCTACATGTAAAAAATCAAGGTCATGAACAACAAAATACAAATCGTCATATGCAACTTTTCTATATAAAATTAGTTAGCAAGGAACATACATTATATGTTATATGATCTTATGACACCTTTTCATAACTGCTTGCAACAAAATTTCAGAAGATACCAAAGGGGTAAGCAGAAGAGGTGATCCGAAGGACAGACAAGGCAATGACCAAGAGAAAAAATACACAAACTACTAAAGGTTGAACAACTTAACCACGCTAAAATGCAGGTGCTCCGGAAGGGTAAACAGTTCATGCTACACTTGTGGCAGCCATACGAGAGCTCTGTAGGCATATTCTTTTTTTTCAACTACCACAATAATAATCATTATAAATGATCTATACAAATGATGGAATAGCGCATATAGCAGCTACTATACTATAACACCTTTAGACTTTAAAACAGGTGTGTGGAGGCTATAATTTGCCACAAATAATCTAATCAAGACGGTTGTACTTTTCCACAAATATAGACCATCTGAAATAATGTCTTGCTACTAAGGGACCAAACATTGTTTTTATCTTGACGTGCTGAATGAAATCACCTGGAGTCCGTCCGTTGTTGTGAACTTGTGATTTAGCTAATCATATGATTAGCCATAATTACATTTTTAATTCTTTATCACATAATTAGCTAATGCTATGATTAAATATGATTAGTTTAAATACCTATGATTAACAACAGCTCAGCAACAGAATTTAATCATTGCATTAGCTAATTATGTGATTAGGAACTTAGGAAATAGAAATGTAATTAGGCTAATCATATGATTAGCTTAATCACAAGTTCAACAACGGACCTCTGCAATTTTCTCTACGAATATTTGTCTGTTGCTCAATCTTTAGTTTTCTTGTGTAGTATTTTGAGGACCATTGTTTGTTTATTCGGATTCTTTTCATCTGAACCTTTTATTGTCTATCATTCTTCGATTTACGACTTCCGGTACCTTAAAACTGTTCTTATCAAATAAATAAAATGCAAAATATCACAGATAAAAAAGAACCACAACTTGCAAGGGATAATGATAAAAGTACAAAATATGTTATAGAAAAATGTAATCCGAGACAAATAATTGATTAAATCAATGTCCTAAATCTACTTTAGGAATCTATCATTATCACACACCAACGGGTCGTCCAGGATGGACACTCATTATGTTTAGTAATTTACTGTTACTAACATGAATATATCTCATTGTCGTCTGCGGCGGCCATTTTTTATGTTTTATCCTTGTATGCGCTGTTCTTTAATAAACGCCATTTTTTATTAACAAAAAAGCGATGTAATAGCAATTTAGCACAGAAGTGTGTTAAATGGTTTAGGATAATCTGATTTCTGATCTTTCCGTTCTGTTAGGCTACGTTGTAATAACGTTTCTTCTTAATGGAGAATTGACAAAAATAAAATATTCCAAAATAAAACGAAGTAATTGTTACGGAGATAACCGCTTAATATAGTTAGTTCCAATACGGGAAAAATTGTGAAGATTGAATGCGAAGGACTAAAAAAATACAAATATAATCTGTATTGACAATTTCCTGTTGCCATAGATTTAATGAAGTGTTATAGATGTCTTTTTAACTTTGTTTTATACATAAAATTTTCAATAAAACGATATGAACATCTGACAAAATCTTAAAAATGTAACCAAGTAAAGCCATTGACTTGAAGCAAAAATACATTGAAGCAAATGTCGTCGAACGTTGATGTCAATTAATATTCCTATTTAACAAGAGAGATATTCAGTGATCAGAGAATATCAGTCTTCAACAATATTTCGGAAATACTAAGACAATTTACAAATAAGTCTGAACTACCGAATCATTATGAAATTTAAAAAAAAACCCATAAGAGTGATACGTTAAACAAACAACTATATATCCTTATATTGTTTGATGTTGATAATAGAAAATGATCTTATTTTGCATAATCTTATATATTTGTACATAGCATAGTGATTGCTTTCTTGAATTGAAAAAAAAATATCCATTATCAGAGCAGATTGAGAATCTAATAGCAAAATAGATAAGAACTCATTCTCCTGACTTAACACAGGCCTATGGCTAGTTTAGTTTAGTTTAGTTTATGGCCTTACTCATCATTTAAATATACGATAGTACACAATATGAAATAACAATATGAAAAAATAATAAGTACGAACTAAAGGATCATTATTAAATAAAACAAAACATGAAAGATTAAAAAAAATATATACACACAACGAAATAAGCAGTGCAAAACAATGATGTAAATGGTGATCCTGTTTAAATGTCCATAATTCCTCCTGTTGGCTGATTTACAAGTCATAAAAAATCAAAGGTCATCACGACAGAACAGATTGTTTACATATATCATTATTTTGTTTGATTTTGGTAATAAGAAATAATTGTATTGTACATAATTACATAGGAATTGATATCTTGACCTAGACAAACAAATGTTATGTACATAAAATGCAAAAACAGAAAATATCACACTGTGGGAACTATTTCAAAATCCAATAAGAAATTCGTAGAAATAGAGGCAAATAAATTAGATACCCTAACACACATAGACATGACCGTTCACTTCCTTTGTTTGGTTCAGGCACTTAACGTGGCGGAACTAAGCAGGTTTTATGAGCCCAGACCCCCTCTCTTAGCGAAAGGATGCCGTCATGTAGAGTGTAAGTAAAATACCAGCCATCACATATTACTTGGCAAGGAACGCTGCTGAGTCCTTATCATGAATATCGTTCATAATATATTTACTATAATATAATAAATGTATTCTTTGAGAGACAGCTTTACTAGTTCTACAAATAGAACCTATGAGTTTAGCCATCATATAAATATTAGCTAGTACACAATACCACCGAAATACATAAAAAAAAATAAGTACGAACTACAGGATCATTATTGAATTAAAACAAATAAAAGATTGCAAAGAAAAGGTAATGCAAAATAATAATATAATGAATATCCATAGCTAGATGTCCGTAATTCCTCATGCTGTCTGATTAACAAGTCATAAGAAGTCACGACAGGATGTATTGTTTACATATATCTTTATTTTGCTTGTTTTTGGTTATAGGAATATTTTTATTTATTACATACTTGGATAAAATAAAGGCATATTTTCACACCCCGGGAAAATAACCGGTTATTAGTCTTAATCTGTATATATCATAATTACATAGTAATTGTTAGCTTGGTTATGGTTATGGTGTTTAACACCACTTTCAACAATATCATGACGGTCAGTGTTATTGGTGGAAGAAACCGAAATGCCCGGAGTAAATCACCGGCCTATCTCAAACCACTAACAAATGTTATCAAATAAATAAACGTTATAGAATATCGAAGGGACAATCACAAACGGACGATCCAAAGAAGTTGGCAGCATAGACGAAGAAAAACAAAACAAAAACACAAAACAATATGTGTTGGACACCATTATGCGCAAACAAACACAAATAACGTAAACAAAAAAAACGACTAGAGGTAAAAATGAACCTAACATCGATTTTATGCGGAAATCGTAACGGACATCACAACACGGAACTCAGAACGTAAAGACACATAATAAAGCTTTTCCTAATTTTTATCATTAACTTCATATATCTTAAATATCAACGACATTAGATATGAGTTATGAGAAGAATGTTTTTTTTTTCTTATAAACAAAGAGTCAATGACCAGTTTTTGTTATTTCATTATTTTTTTAGCATATCATGTCCAACATTGTTTGGCATTTGATAGTAATTAGTAAAACCTAATCCCTAATGCTGATTGTGTAGGTAGATGTAGATGTAATAACCATACGGTCACAACCATGATGTCGTGACGTGTAAAAAGCACTCTCCAAATAGGCACTTAAAACTTGGAAGATACCAAAGGAGTAATCAGAAGCTGTAAATGGAAGAAGAATAGACAATACAATGACCAAATGAAAAGGGAACAAACAACGATCTACAAAACACTAATATCACCCGGTGAGATCAAAGTAAAAATAATTATATTAAAACTGAAGTAGTGTTAAAAACAATGTTAGACAACTATTACCCGCCCATACTGAAACTCAAGCCATCTTTTTTCTATTCAAAATTGTAATAGAAACGTTGCAAACTAAATAACCCCAGAACTTACATTACAGTACAAGGTTTATAAGGAATGTAATGCTATAGGACCTGTTGACGTCATTTCATCTTAATACAGAAGCTACATCGCATACCATTAGTACTTGTTAATTCATTATTGCACCAATAGCGAGCAAGTCTAGACACAGATAATAGTATATCCCAAACTGCTGCTGAAATAGGCACTCCTTAGCGATATGTGACGACTGTAAATGACAAATATCACAATTACAGTAGCTGAAGGCCATGGTAAATGACGTATTAATGATAATGTATTGCACTCCCCTAATACGTTTGATTTCATCTCCTCTAAAATTATTAGATATCAAGACTCAGCTTAATAACCTTAAATGATGTCTTAGATACATTTTTGAATTACGCACGTTTGACGAGACCGTCATGTTCGTATGGTAGTTGGATTTACAACTACATATGCAATCAATGCATATCACCACTAACATTGTGAGAGGTGCATTTGATACAACATTATGTGATAAAGTTTGTCAGTGAGGTGTGACAGGTCGGTAGTTTTCTATGGGTACTCCGGTTTCCGCCACCAATAAAACTGACTACCACGATATAGTGGTGTTAAACATCATACTCCAACGCGTTTGATTTCCCAGGTAATTATCAATTAGTAATTCAATATGTTCAGAAATATAACCAGATTTTGAAAGCTTTGTTTCGATTTCACTTCATGCCTCTCTTTAAAGTGTAACGGTTTATTCATATTGGAATTTTATAAAGCCAAGCTAATGAAAAAGAAAGTTTGCAGACATCAAATGGCTAATCAGAACTCATATTCAAAGGACAGACAATGCAATGGCCAAAAGATGAACGACAAACAATGAATGATTTGATTTGATTTATTGGTGTTTTAACGCCACTTTCATCAACATTTCAGCTACATCATGGCGACCAGTTTTAGTGGTGGAGGAAGCCGGAGTACCCGGAGAGAAGCACCGACCATGGGCAAGCAACTGGTAAACTTTATCACTTCCGGTTGTGAGTCGAGTGCACCCTTTTAAGTTTTTTGTAATTTACAAAGACGCGCGAACCCACGCCGTATTGCTAATATGCTTGTATGAGTTGTTAGATCCAGCGACCTAACTCATTGAGCCACCCGAGACCCACAGACAATGGCAAACAGATTACTACAAATGTATACAGAAAACAAAAAATTGAGCTCATTCTAAAACATGTGCTGCAATTAGGTATTCCGGAAGGGTAAGCAGTTTGTGCTTCACTAGAGGTACCAATCTAGTCGCAACGCCAGTAAAACTGCATTTGTCACCATCAAATATCCAACTAATACCCGAAACGTCATTAATATCGTTATGACATCACTATTCTACCTCGATCTCTCTTTACTATGAATTCCATTGCAACATACAATTACTCTTATTTCCATCGCAAACTGTAATTCCACCTCAGAATGATATTAGTGTCAAATCTATGCATAACTGATATTACTGTTAAGTCTACCTCACCTGTCATTACTCTGAATTTCACCTCGAACTAGTATTAATTTCCTCATATAAACAATGTTCGATTCATCTTTTCCCCAGTTGCTTTAGGATGTCTTATTTTTGTTATTTGTGTTTATTTGTGCATAACGATGTCAGAATACGTCTTGAATATAGGAGTAGCATCGCGGATGTCGTATAAGAAGGAGGAGCTGCTTAAGCTTAGCGACCACCTGGAATCACTCCCGGGTTTTAATGGGGGTCCTTGTTGCTCATCATTTCTATTTATCTTCGTCATGTGTCTTGTGTACCCAATGTTGTCAGTTTCTCTAGATTGTCCATTCTTGGTTGTCCCTTCGTTTTATTCTAAGCTTTATTTACTGTGAAATCTACCGATAACTATCATTACTGTTAATTCTATCCCACCTCTCATTACTCTAAGTTTCACCTATAGCTGATATTACCGAAAATCTGTGGGAACTGTTTCAAAATCCCATAAGAAATTCGTAGAAATAGAGGCAAATAAATTAGATACCCTAACAAACATAGATATGACCGTTCACTTCCTTTGTTTGGTTCAGGCACTTAAAGTGGCGGAACTAAGCAGGTTTTATGAGCCCAAACCCCCTCTCTTAGCGAAAGGATGCCGTCATGTAGAGTGTAAGTAAAATACCAGCCATCACATATTACTTGGCAAGGAACGCTGCTGAGTCCTTATCATGAATATCGTTCATAATATATTTACTCTAATATAATAAATGTATTCTTTGAGAGACAGCTTTACTGGTTCTACAAATAGAACCTATGAGTTTAGCCATCATATAAATATTAGCTAGTACACAATACCACCGAAATACATAAAAAAAATAAGTACGAACTACAGGATCATTATTGAATTAAAACAAATAAAAGATTGCAAAGAAAAGGTAATGCAAAATAATAATATAATGAATATCCATAGGCTAGATGTCCGTAATTCCTCATGCTGTCTGATTAACAAGTCATAAGAAATCTTTATTTTGCTTGTTTTTGGTTATAGGAATATTTTTATTTATTACATACTTGGTTAAAATAAAGGCATTTTTGTATGACCAATATGACCGGAAGTAAACTGTCCATATTTTCACACCCCGGGAAAATAACCGGTTATTAGTCTTAATCTGTATATATCATAATTACATAGTAATTGTTAGCTTGACAAATAAAGGGTTATGGTTATGGTTATGGTGTTTAACACCACTTTCAACAATATCATGACGGTCAGTGTTATTGGTGGAAGAAACCGAAATGCCCGGAGTAAATCACAGGCCTACCTCAAACCACTAACACATGTTATCACATAAATAAACGTTATAGAATACCGAAGGCACAATCACAAACGGACGATCCAAAGAAGTTGGCAGCAGAGACGAAGAAAAACCAAACAAAAACACAAAACAATATGTGTTGGACACCATTATGCGCAAACAAACACAAATAACGTAAACAAAAAAACGACTAGAGGTAAAAATGAACCTAACATCGATTTTATGCGGAAATCGTAACGGACATCACAACACGGAACTCAGAACGTAAAGATACATAATAAAGCTTTTCCTAATTTTTATCATTAACTTCATATATCTCAAATATCAACGACATTAGATATGAGTTATGAGAAGAATATTTTTTTTTCTTATAAACAAAGAGTCAAAGACCAGTTTTTATTATTTCATTATTTTTTAGCATATCATGTCCAACATTGTTTGGCATTTGATAGTAATTAGTAAAACCTAATCCCTAATGCTGATTGTGTAGGTAGATGTAGATGTAATAACCATACGGTCACAACCATGATGTCGTGACGTGTAAAAAGCACTCTCCAAATAGGCACTTAAAACTTGGAAGATACCAAAGGAGTAATCAGAAGCCGTAAATCGAAGAAGGATAGACAATACAATGACCAAATGAAAAGGGAACAAACAATGATCTGCAAAACACTACACAGAAACCTCTAGATCGAGCAACACTAAAAACCGAGGAGGAACACATGTGTTCCGGAAGTGTAAGTACTTCCTGCTCTACACGTGGCATGCGTCGTGTTACTCTTGTTACAAACCCGCTGATAAGCCATGAATAAGGAAAGGATCGGACAATAAACCGGTGTTAAATATCCACTTTATATATACATACGCAGCACCTGAGTTCATCACATTTACCGATATTCTTAGTATCAGGGCCGATTTGTTGATACTGACAATATCACCCGATGAGATCAAAGTAAAAATGATTATATTAAAACTGAAGTAGTGTTAAAAACAATGTTAAACAACTATTACCCGCCCATACTGAAACTCAAGCCATCTTTTTTCTATTCAAAATTGAAATAGAAACGTTGCAAACTAAATAACCCCAGAACTTACATTACAGTACAAGGTTGATAAGAATGTAATACTACGTGACCTGTTGACGTCATTTCATCTTAATACAGAAGCTACATCGGATACCATTAGTACTTGTTAATTCATTATTGCACCGATAGCGAGCAAGTCTAGACATATATAATGGTATATCCCACACTGCTGCTGAAATAGGCACTCCTTAGCGATATGTGACGACTGTAAATGACAAATATCACAATTACAGTAGCTGAAGGCCATGGCAAATGACGTTGTATTAATGATAATGTATTGCACTCCCCTAATACGTTTGATTTCATCTCCTCTAAAATTATTAGATATCAAGACTCAGCTTAATAACCTTAAATGATGTCTTAGATACATTTTTGAATTACGCAAGTTTGACGAGACCGTTGTGTTCGTATGGTAGTTGGATTTACAACTACATATGCAATCAATGCATATCACCACTAACATTGTGAGAGGTGCATTTGATACAACATTATGTGATAAAGTTTGTCAGTGAGTTGTGACAGGTCGGTAGTTTTCTATGGGTACTCCGGTTTCCGCCACCAATAAAACTGACTACCACGATATAGTGGTATTAAACACCATACTCCAACGCGTTTGATTTCCCAGGTAATTATCAATTAGTAATTCAATATGTTCAGAAATATAACCAGATTTTGAAAGCTTTGTTTCGATTTCACTTCATGCCTCTCTTTAAAGTGTAACGGTTTATTCATATTGGAATTTTATAAAGCCAAGCTAATGAAAAAGAAAGTTTGCAGACATCAAATGGCTAATCAGAACTCATATTCAAAGGACAGACAATGCAATGGCCAAAAGATGAACGACAAACAATGAATGATTTGATTTGATTTTTGGTGTTTTAACGCCACTTTCAGCAACATTTCAGCTACATCATGGCGACCAATTTTAGTGGTGGAGGAAGCCGGAGTACCCGGAGAGAACCACGGACCATGGGCAAGCAACTGGTAAGCTTTATCACTTGCTGCTGCAAGTCGAGAGCACTCTTTTTGTAATTTACTAAGACGGGTGCGAACCCACGCCGTATTGGCGATAGGCTTGTATGAGTTGTTAGATCCATCGACCTAACTCATTGAGCCACCCGGGCCCCGCAAAGAATGGAAGACAGAATACTATACAGAAAGAAAAAAAAGCTCATTCTAAAACATGTGCTGCAATTAGGTATTCCGGAAGGGGTAAGCGGTTTGTGCTTCAGTAGAGGTACCAAACTTGTCGCAATGCCAGTAAAACCGCAGTTGTCACCATCAAATATCCAACTAATACCCGAAATATCATTAATATCGTTATGACATCACTGTTCTACCTCGATCTCTCATTACTATGAATTCCAATGCAACATGCAATTACTCTTAAATCTACCTCGAAATGATATTACTGTCAAATCTATACATATTTGATATTACTGTTAAGTCTACCTCACCTGTCATTACTCTGAATTTCACCTCGAACTAGTATTAATTTCCTCATATAAACAATGTTCGATTCATCTTTTCCCCAGTTGCTTTAGGATGTCTTATTTTTGTTATTTGTGTTTATTTGTGCATAACGATGTCAGAATACGTCTTGAATATAGGAGTAGCATCGCGGATGTCGTATAAGAAGGAGGAGCTGCTTAAGCTTAGCGACCACCTGGAATCACTCCCGGGTTTTAATGGGGGTCCTTGTTGCTCATCATTTCTATTTATCTTCGTCATGTGTCTTGTGTACCCAATGTTGTCAGTTTCTCTAGATTGTCCATTCTTGGTTGTCCCTTCGTTTTATTCTAAGCTTTATTTACTGTGAAATCTACCGATAACTATCATTACTGTTAATTCTATCCCACCTCTCATTACTCTAAGTTTCACCTATAGCTGATATTACCGAAAATCTCTAGAATTAAAAACAGAACACGTTAAAACAGAATATTGTTGTCCAAAAACAAATGTCCATGTCTTTCACCAAATTCTACCATTATTGACTTTTGCTGATGTTAATATAAGTATTAAGAAAAGTTGTTATGTTATGCTATTCTCTTGTGACACGTGGAAAATAGACAATTCACGTATGTGCAATTAAACTTCACATGACCGAGACATTGTCTTTCAAGCTGAGACGGTTAATTACTAAACCACGGATAATGATCTGTAAAAATAAGTTTGTAATAAAACTCATATATAGATATATTACTTATATTGTTGTTTTGATAACTATTTTCTTAATATGTTACAAGTAAGGAGTGACCTTTTATTTTCTGTAAGAAAAATTATTGCCTGGAAGGGGAAAAAGGGGGTATGGTGTTTAACGCTACTTTATATCGTGCCGATCAGTTCTATTGATGGAGGAAACCGGACTACCCGGGGAAAACCACCGACCTGTCAGGACAAACTTTATCACATAATGTTGTATCGAGTACACATCGCTATGAGACGGATTCGAACTCACAACTTTAGTGGTGATAGGCACTGATTGCATAGGTAGTTGTAAATCTAACTACCATACGACCACGACCACAACGGCCCATATTGGCTTTGGATAATTTGAATTTCTTTTTTCTATTCTAACAGGAAATTACTTTCATGATCACATCATTATACTACGATGCGAAACTTGGCACCAACAAAATACCAGTCTAACGCCCCCAGCTTTGTACCAAGTTAGGAGAGAGAGATGTTATGTACAAATGTATGTCAGAGGTATCAAACTTGCTGTACTGAACTGTAAACCCAGATTTATGCACGATTGGTGTTATTTGTAGGAAAAGGGGTAATCAGAAGCCGTAAATCAGAGAATGACAGACAATACAATGGTCATAAGAAAAGTATGAAGATATCACAGGGGTAATCAGAAGTCGTAAATCAAAGAATGACAGACAATACAATGGTCATAAAAAAGTATGAAGATACCAAAGGGTTAATCAGAAGTCGTAAAACAAATAAGGACAGACAATACAATGGTCATAAGAAAAGTATGAAGATACCAAAGGGGTAATCAGAAGCCGTAAATCAGAGAAGGACAGACAATACAATGGTCATAAAAAAGTATGAAGATATCACAGGGGTAATCAGAAGTCGTAAATCAAAGAATGACAGACAATACAATGGTCATAAAAAAAGTATGAAGATACCAAAGAGGTAATCAGAAGTCGTAAATCAGAGAAGGACAGACAATACAATGGTCATAAAAAAGTATGAAGTTACCAAAGGGGTAATCAGAAGCCGTAAATCAAAGAAGGACAGACAATACAATGGTCATAAGAAAAGTATGAAGTTACCAAAAGGGTAATCAGAAGCCGTAAATCAAAGAAGGACAGACAATACAATGGTCATAAGAAAAGTATGAAGTTACCAAAGGGGTAATCAGAAGCCGTAAATCAAAGAAGGACAGACAATACAATGGTCATAAAAAGTATGAAGATACCAAAGGGGTAATCAGAAGCCGTAAATCAAAGAAGGACAGACAATACAATGGTCATAAAAAAAGTATGAAGATACCAAAGGGGTAATCAGAAGCCGTAAATCAAAGAAGGACAGACAATACAATGGTCATAAGAAAAGTATGAAGATACCAAAGGGGTAATCAGAAGCCGTAAATCAAAGAAGGACAGACAATACAATGGTCATAAAAAGTATGAAGATACCAAAGGGGTAATCAGAAGCCGTAAATCAAAGAAGGACAGACAATGGTCATAAGAGAAAAAAATACAACAAAAGAACAAGCAATGATCTACAAAACACTACTCAGTAATATACAGATTAAGCAACACGAACCTCACTAAAAACCGAGTGCTCCGGAAGATTAAGCAGTTCCTGCACCATAAGAGACACCCGTCGTGTTACTGTTTATATTTTCATTGTTTTTATTGAGGTTCTCGTTGCTTAATCTTTAGTTTTCTGTCTCTTTGCCCTTTTTTGGGCTTAAGTTTTATCCCCCTCTCTTGTGAAATCGATCTCCAGTGGAAATACAGATATAAAAATGATAAAAAAAGACTTGCACAGATTAGCAATTTAGTAATAACTATCAATGAATGATCTTCATTGGAGACCAGGTCATCAATTGTTGGAATCAAATATTGAACATATAATAATAATATAATATTGAATGAAATATTAATGTTTTGTTTTCATTTAGGAAACTTTGTGAATAAGAATTTTCTCAAAGAAGCAATCAACGTAGAAGTGTCAGACTTAAACGTAATAGCTTCTTGAACAACACCCCCATAGCACAAAGATGGAAATAGATTTTAATTAGTTTTCTGCAAGTTTAATTTATTTGCATACATCATCTCCATGGTAATACAATTTAGTGTACAACTATAAGAAAAGATAACCATGATATGAAAGTTTCCCCGAAATTATGATATTACATTCCATAAAATATAGATAACTTCATTACAGGACAAGTTTGAAGGTTCATTCTTGACCTCCAGTTGTTTGTAGGAGGGTTCATGTCTTATTTACGTTATTTGTGTTTGTCTGAGGAAAATGTTGTCCAACGCATATTATGTTGTGTTTTTGATTTGTTGTTCTTCGTCTTGTGTTCCCTATGTTGCCAGTTTCTCTAGATTGTCAATTTTGATTCCCCCTTCTGTTTTCTCTAACGTTTATTTGAAGGGGTAACCGGAAGCTCAAAATCTAAGGACAGAAAATACAAGGCCAAAGAAAAAGGACAAGCAAAGAACCACAAAAACACTATAAATGATGAATGAGCAAAGGACCGGATTGTGATTACGACAAAGACAACATATCGGTGGTCATTTGTGACACAGATATGCTGTACCTGTTGGCAATATAAAACATTCGAAGTGATGAATTCAACAAGAAGTTATCACAGATATGCATGGAAAATTAACTATAGGGAAAAAGAAGTCACATTGCTATAAACCCGTGTAAATGTATGAAGATCATGATTATTTATTGCCAATTACCATATAATAAACGAATATGTTTCCGTTTCGAATTATTGTCTGCATATGAGAGAAGTTTTTGTTCCCATCGTTATACCAACAATTTAACGAAAATATTGCTGTCCAAAAACAAACGTCCATGCCTTTCATCAAATTCTAACCAATATACCATTATTGACTTTTGCTCAAGTTAATATAAATATTTATAATAATATGCCATGTTATGTAAAATCTGTGATTTGTCAATTCATGTCACATGATTATACTATCAAACGTGTATAAACTGGGATTCATACCAAAGATTTCCTACAAGAGTTACATGACGGGAGACACTATCGGAACAGGAACAGGTTAGCCGTCCGGAGCACCTGAGTTCACCTCTGATTTTAAGTGGGTTCTGTGTTGCCATTCTCAGATTTACGACTTCTGATCACTCCTTTGGTATCTTCAAGCGTTTGTTACGACTTTATTTAAAGTTTATTCATGGTTCGGTTTAGACAGGTTTGAATGTATTCTTTTGCTTCAATCTTTGACACATTTCCCGTGTATATTATATCTCTATGCTTAGTACTTTGTCTTACTTCTGGAATAACCGCCATCAGATCGGTTCAAAACAAAGAGGATTTTTTTCAGCTATATCATGGCGAGAACACGTTACATTCGATGATATTATAATGATGTTCACTTTGTACCAGACCAACAGGCTTAGTTGGATTTTTTAAGTTCTAGCTGAAACAACAGTCTGTGGGTAAACCAGTATTCGCTCTTTTTCGCTTTAATGCTGCGTGCTCAGTGGGGAAGCAACAAATACCAATTTTATGGTCTTCTGGTTTAGCCGAACGGGGTTCGAACCCACGATATATCGCTCTCGGAGCGAGCACGCTAACCATTACACCACCGATGCCGTTTAAGTTGTGGTAATTTTGTTTACGTGTTTCATATATAGTTCAGACTTAATTGTGTTTTTATTGCATAGAGATTTAGATAATGGCCGATCAATGTGATAACAAATCACATCAAAGTTGTAAATAAACAGAATATATCCCCAATCTCATTAGAGTTACGTTTCCTTGGTAATAATCCTCTCCTCATTTAAGTAAATATATAGAAAGAAAAATTAACCATTTAACCTTGAAAAAAAATCTACGATTAAAATCCATAGACATTTCAAAAATACTTAATGGCTAAAACCCTTACCATGATATATGTCATTTGTGTTCGTCAACGCGTTTTCAAATGTGCTTTAATGAACGCATATGCGTCAGAAATAATACAACTGGAAACTATGACATGCCGGCTTAACAAATTAAATACACAAAAACAGAAAATCTTGTTTTTCGTAACAAGATTAGTACTTAACGATAGAATACATAGAACAAACTTTATTCCGTCATGATTTGGTATATAGCTGCGGAAGCACGTCGAGTTAATTGGCTGATAGCGTTAGATACGAGATTATCGTTTTCTAACGTAGTTTCGTCTGTCAATAACGATAAAGAGAAAATGTCAGCTCGTGAGTAATAAGACAATTGTCTCTCAACCGATTAATGTGTCACACTTTGCATGGATTCGTTCTGTCAACTGGAGGCTTTTTTTTACCTAATTAAAAGTGCTCTAATTTCATTAAATACTACGAAACTTTAAGGCATACTGTGACGAGATTAAAGAATTGCCTTTCAATTACTTTTTTTTTCTTCAAATATTCCCCTTCTAAAAATAAAATTTTATAATATTAACTAGATAAATATTTGACTCTCTCTATAACAATATGCTGGGCCATTGTGGTAGTTGAATGTACAACTACACGTGCAATCGAACCCCGGTCATGGCGAGGTGTCCGCGATACAATATTATGTGATAAAGTTTGTCAGTGGCTTGCGACAGGTCAATGGTTTTTTCCGGGTACTCCCGTTTCCTCCACCAATAAAACTGAACACTACGACATAACGGAAATGTTATTGAGAGTGGCGTTAAACACCATTGGCCTGAACTAAACCTACAGGAGTATGTTTATTGCGACGTCATGTCTATATTTGTAAAAATTATATTACAATCACGTGCGACCAGCATAGTATCTATCCAATGAGAATGCATATATGTACATGCACTATTTACACATAGTGCACACTAAACGATGGTATTTCTAATCTTTATCTGGATTGCACTTGGATATTTGACGACGTCAATATAACCTTTTACTGTCGTAATTATCCATTTTTTTGTCCTCGTTCACAGGCTGCTATAAATGGCGAAAATGGAAAAAAAAACTACTTCTAATTTCCACATGACCAGTTTCGTCTGCAAATATTTAGATACAATTGCCTTAGAAACTAGTGGTAGTGGAAATGTGAAATTGCAAGTAATGGTAAGCTTTTTAGCTGATAAATGTTCCATTCAGTCGAGAAATTGATATGTTTACGATTTGAGGGTACCGCGACAATCCTCATTGACATAGTCGTCAAAATAATGTGGTTAAAAATATTGTTTGCTTGGATTAACTACGCTGACGAAATACGCGGAAAAAACAGACATAACACTCTAAATTGGGTAATTTGTCCAGAAATCTCAAATTAAAAACATATTGACATTTATGCTGATGTTTTACAACTATACATTTTATTGAGTGATTGTTGAACGAATAAATTTGCAGTTTTTACATGGTTAGAGAGAACAAGTCACGTCTTCATGAGATGACGGTGTTTATTGTTTTGTGCATCACCTTGTGTTGGATATTTATAGTACTGGCACTATGAAACAACACTCTACAATTACACACGTCACCACAACTCGGACTTAAGCCGACGTCGAGCCAACCAATTCTTTATACTACCTAATGACGTGTGCTAAGCGGTGAAGCACACCTGGGTTCACTCCCGATGGGGTCCGTGTTGTTCATCTTTTTAGTTTTCTGTGTAAAGGTTGGCGCCGTAAAATCTGATTCAATCAACCATTTCTTTAGAAATGCCTGTACCAAGTCAGGACCATTGCGGTTTTCCAGTTTCCCGGCTGTTGACTGATTTTATCTGTTTATTTATTTATGAGTTTTGAATTTCCCTTTGGAAGATTGCTCTGTGTTCGGTAATTTTGTTATTACCCTTATTTGCTTTGATTTTGATTTTGTTGCGTCCATTAACTTCGAGCCAACTAGTCATGTATGATGTCATGTATGATACTCCTTAATACAAACATAGATATCTAATTTAGTGTGAACGACAAATTTTTGGAATCACCTTCATCAGGTACGTCCAAAGTCCAAAGATTGGAAAGCCAAATGATTAAATAAAATCTTCGGGATCACGAAAATCAAAGGACCTAAACAGGATAGCCAAAATGGACTAAGGTCACCAATGCCTTAGAGAGGAGAATCTCAGTTATAATAATGATATCCATGTAGAACCTGTTGTTTTTCTTGCTTCCAAAGACTTCTAAATTATTTGTCTTTCCAGTCTTCCGACTTTGAGCGTGCCTGATGCTGATCTTTCCAATCTTCCGACTTTGAGCGTGCCTGATGCTGATTCCAGAAACATAACATATTCCGTAGCTTTAAATGATTGTCCTAAACGAACTCTAAATTACTTTCTTCTTGGTTTATTAGTGTTCAGTTTTAAGCAGCTTTCTGTGTTTGCGTCTTACTAAATTTATTTTCCTCAGACTAAATACCAATTGTTGAACTTGGATGTAGGTTTGTACATTTTGTGTTTATTTTACATGTTAGTATATGATATGAAGTGAAACCATTTCAGAAATTTGCAGATATTAAACTAAAAACAAATATTTCAAAGTTAAAGTTAAAAACCTTGGATATTTTTGATGTGGTGTTGTTCGTTCCTCTGTGCTTTGTATTTATATTTGGATTGCAAACGCTTTTAGAATATACTACCACTAGCAACGTTCAAGCATGAAATGCGCGACTGACACTCTAAGTTGATATTTGTATGTGATGATAAAAATCTTTAAAGGGAACCTCACAACTGGAACAATCATTAAGGAATAT
>MJUT01031287.1:162262-190392 GCA_002080005.1 Gigantidas platifrons
TCTTCCGACTTTGAGCGTGCCTGATGCTGATCTTTCCAATCTTCCGACTTTGAGCGTGCCTGATGCTGATTCCAGAAACATAACATATTCCGTAGCTTTAAATGATTGTCCTAAACGAACTCTAAATTACTTTCTTCTTGGTTTATTAGTGTTCAGTTTTAAGCAGCTTTCTGTGTTTGCGTCTTACTAAATTTATTTTCCTCAGACTAAATACCAATTGTTGAACTTGGATGTAGGTTTGTACATTTTGTGTTTATTTTACATGTTAGTATATGATATGAAGTGAAACCATTTCAGAAATTTGCAGATATTAAACTAAAAACAAATATTTCAAAGTTAAAGTTAAAAACCTTGGATATTTTTGATGTGGTGTTGTTCGTTCCTCTGTGCTTTGTATTTATATTTGGATTGCAAACGCTTTTAGAATATACTACCACTAGCAACGTTCAAGCATGAAATGCGCGACTGACACTCTAAGTTGATATTTGTATGTGATGATAAAAATCTTTAAAGGGAACCTCACAACTGGAACAATCATTAAGGAATATTTACGGATCGTATGAGTTCACCCGCGTTTTAGAGACGGCCTTGTTGCTCAATCTTTAGTTTTCTGTGTAGTATTTTGTCGAAAACATTTCCTGTCCACTTGTCCTTTTTCTCTTGGCCATTTTATCGCCTCTGGCTTCTACGACTTACTGTATATTCAAAGATTTGTTATAATAGAAATTGTGCTAAGAGTAGTTGAAAATAAAATACAATGTTTAATCTCTTGAAACAGTCCTTTCAATTCTATATGCATACAGCTCTTTCATATGTGGAATATACATGCAGATAACATTTTTCGTGTAATGCTATCAAACGATATCCGCAGAAAAAACGATGCTCGGTTCGTCTTTACTTCCAGTTGTCTGTAGGAGGGTTCATGTCTTATTTACGTTATTTGTGCTTGTTTGTGTATAGTGGTGTCCAACACATATTGTGTTGTGTTTTTGTTTTATTCGTCTGGTGTACGCTATATTGCCTTTTCTCATTTTTGATTGGCCCTTCGGTATTCTCTAACGTTTATGCTAAGGATCCATCCATTTTGTGAGAAATTCAGACTGGTTGTTATCCTCAAAACAGGACGACTTTACTATTTAGAACACGTATATTCCAACTCACTGTAGTTGTGTGAATTTACTTTGTCTTATATTTAGGTCTTGTCGGTTTATTTGTGTTGTGTCTAATAACATGTTGTGTTTATTCTTTTATCATTTTATTTAAACACCGTTCATTATGAAAACTAGTTGGAGAAATGTGTATTTTTTTGCGAAAAGGTGTAGAAAAAGATGCAGAAAACAGTGTGCAGTGTCCAATTAAGTCAAATTAAGGAGGAACATTTAACAACGAAGATAGAAACAACTCTAAACAGGGCCAATTACTCCCAATTCGACCCACACTTAAGAGGCCGTGCCGGAGTTATGTATTCTTGGCTGTTCAAGTACACACGACAACGCACTACATATTTTTACAGAGAACAGCATTGGGCTTCGCATCCGCTTAGCTCGACCCTGTCTTTGCAGGCACTGGAAGTCCTTGAAGTAAAATCAAGAAATGATTTGTGCTAAAACAATTTCAAAGAAGTTGAGACACATACTAACTCCATGCCTAGTCAAATCTATACATGTAGCTTTAAACATTAGTAAAGACTGTATTGCTTCGTTATATCAGGTTTCTATAATATCGAACGTACCAAAAATGAAATTAAAAATAACATCTACAAAAGTTGCATGACATTGTAATGCGATATGAATAGTTATTTGCTCTAAGCATGCGGGAAAATGTTCTGGAAGAATTCTGGACTTGAATTTGATATTTGTTTTCCTTCTCATTGTTTTTAAGTTGAATTTATATGTTATCAATTTTAATATAAAAACCTTGATTTTCAATATCATTTTTTCAGACATTTTAGTGCTTTCAATTTTCCTTTGTATCCGAATTGAATGTTAGGATGGTTTTCAATTTAAGCTTATCAATAACTCAAATGAGATATGAACTAGAAAACGAGTATATGTTATAAAAGTAATGAATTATTATTTTTTATATTTATTTTAACCTTTTATTTCGTTGATAGAAATGCGCCCACTCAGCAGAAATAAATACAAAAAATATTATTGCATGAAAAACATTTTACGTTCAAATCAAAATATGAAATGTAAACACTTGAAATAAAAGTTAAGAAGAGTAGCATAAATGTTATATTAAAGTTTAGTATTTTTCAAACATTCACAAGGGCCCGGTGGCTCAATGAGTTAGGTAGTTGGATTAGTTAACTATCAAGTTGGATTACAAGCCTATCACCAATATGGCGTGGTTTCACGCCCGGCTTTGTAAATTAGAAAAAGGGTGCACTCGACTCGCAGCCGAAAGTGATCAAGTTTATCAGTTGTTTGTCCATGGTCGGTGGTTCTCTCAGGGTACTCTGGCTTCTTCCACTACTAAAACCGGTCGCCATGATATAGCTGAAATATTGCTGAAAGTGGCGTTAAACACCAATAATCAATCAATCAATCAATTAAACATTCACCTCCCCAGACATACATTTTTATAACTGCACACGTATTTTGTTTTCTTGTTGATGAGCTCGCATCTGGGAATAACATTTTATTTACCAAATAACATCGAACTACAAAGATGTAACGCGCAACGATATAGCTGAAATATGGCTAATGTTGGCGTTGAACACTAATCAATCAATCAAACTAATTGAGATGTAGCGTTTATCTACGGAAAGAAAGAGTACCATTCAACTGCAGTCTATGGGCTGTTCTCACTTATCTTAGTGTATGAGTTATTCTTAATGTTGTAGACTCTACCGTGACTGTGAAATGTAGNTTATTTCGTTGATAGAAATGCGCCCACTCAGCAGAAATAAATACAAAAAATATTATTGCATGAAAAACATTTTAAGTTCAAATCAAAATATGAAATGTAAACACTTTAAATAAAAGTTAAGAAGAGTAGCATAACCCTGTTATATTAAAGTTTTGTATTTTTCAAACATTCACAAGTGCCCGGGTGGCTCAGTGAGTTAGGTAGTTGGATTAGTTAACTATCAAGTTGGATTACAAGCCTATCACCAATATGGCGTGGTTTCACGCCGGCTTTGTAAATTAGAAAAAGGGTGCACTCGACTCGCAGCCGCATGTGATAAAGTTTACCAGTTGCTTGCCCATGGTCGGTGGTTCTCTCAGGGTACTCTGGCTTCTTCCACTACTAAAACCGGTCGCCATGATATAGCTGAAATATTGTTGAAAGTGGCGTTAAACACCAATAATCAATCAATCAATTACCTCCCCAGACATACATTTTTATAACTCCACCCGTATTTTGTTTTCTTGTTGATGAGCACGCATCTGGGAATAACATTTTATATTCCAAATAACATCAAACTACAAAGATGTAACGCGCAACGATATAGCTGAAATATCGCTAATGTTGGCGTTGAACACTAATCAATCAATCAAACTAAATGAGATGTAGCGTTTATCTACGGAAAGATAGAGTACCATTCAACTGCAGTCTATGGGCTGTTCTCACTTATCTTAGTGTATGAGTTATTCTTAATGTTGTAGACTCTACCGTGACTGTGAAATGTAGAACAGCAATAAAAGCCATGTTCGTTTACCTTAATTTGTGTCTTAGTGTTCATTTACATCCATATCCTTAATAAATGTTAGAGAATACTGAAGGGGCAAACAAAAATGGACAATCCAAAGAAACTGGCATCATATGGTACACAAGACGAAGACAAAACAACCACAACACAATATATGTTGGACACAACTATACGCAAACAAACACAAATAATGTAAATAAGACATGAACCCTCCTAAAACATCGTTTTTAGGCGAACATCATAAAAGGCAGACTCAGACTTTTAATTAAATTATTTGGCTTTCCAATATTTTGATGTAGAGCGTACCTAATGCAGGCAAAACATTTCGAAGCTTTTTGTATCAATAAAGCAATTTCAAACATGATAAATATGTGTTGACTTTAGAAAAAAAATATATAATCCATTCTATTTGAATGTACAAATGTACCTACAAAAACTGAAATAAAAGAATCGTTCTTTCGAAATGGTTTTCGGAAGATATCAACACCTTAGTTAAAAGTTTTAAGCCACTTGCGACGGATGACGAAAAATGGTATTGGCAATTAGACTTTGCTTCCGAGTTGAGTTACTATTGTTTAACTATTAGGTCTTATGATGGACTTGTGTACTATCTAATATTTAGATAATGACTAAGGTAATCGGTTCTCTTCAATAGATTTAATATTATACATGCATCGACGTCTGTATCACGACGATTAAATACATTTTAGAGATGATTGATGGAAGCCAGAATGTGTTTTGAGTTTTAACATGGGTTGGTGGATAAAATTTACTAATATCCGCCAACCCATGTTAAAACTCAAAGCACATTCTGGCTTCCATGAATTATTTCGATTCTGATATGTCTAAGAGTACAAATACGGTTTGATTGGAAGACGGGAATTTATATTTACGTTTGCGGAAAATATCGCACACAATTTACGCTGCCAAATTCGACGGAATAGTCAGTCACATGAACCGGCACATGTGCCAATGAGATTATACCCAATCAATAAATCGCTCGTTTGTTCAAAAAGCGAAGTAAGGACGTCATGTTAGAATATTGTATAAAGTTCAAAATTATGATCCAGCATTCTTTTAGGAACGCTGCAAATTATTTGGTCTTCCAATCTTTCGACTTTGAGATTACCCGATGAATGTGATTCGAGAAACGCGTCATGTGCACCTTACCTGATGAATGTGATTCGAGGAACGTGGCATGTGCACCTTACCTGATGAATGTGATTCGAGAAACGCGTCGTGTGCACCTTACCTGATGAATGTGATTCGAGAAACGCGTCATGTGCACCTTACCTGATAAATGTGATTCGAGAAATGCGACGTGTGCACCTTACCTGATGAATGTGATTCGAGAAACGCGTCGTGTGCACCTTACCTGATGAATGTGATTCGAGAAACGCGTCATGTGCATTATATTTGATATCTACGTTTTCATTCCAGCTACTCGATCTTTAGTTTTATATGTATGTTTGTTGATTGTTGTTTGTCCTTTTGTCCTTTTTCTTTTGGCCATTGTGTTGTCTGTTCTTCTTCTTTTGGCCATTGTGTTGTCTGTTCTTCTTCGATATACGGATTCTGATTACCCCTTTGGTATCTTCAAACTCTTCTGTTGTAGATGATTGTTGGTCCTTTTACTTTTGGCCATTGTGTTGTCTGTTCTTCGATATACGGACTCTGATTACCCCTTTGGTATCTTTTGGCCATTGTATTGTCTGTTCTTCGATATACGAACTCTGATTACCCCTTTGGTATCTTCAAACTCTTCTTATATATGAGGGTTGGCATTTTACCCTCAAATGGGAAACACTTGCATGACCGCATCATTACACTTGCAGGGGTGGTGTGGGCCATAAAACCATTTAACCCCGCCAAGTTTTATTTTATTGTCTGTACCAACCCATGGGGTCGGGATTTTGAAGTTTAACGCCAATTTCAACAATATTTCAGCTATATCGTGACGGTCAGTTTTATTATTAATATTTCAGCTATATCGTGACGGTCAGTTTTATTAGTAGTGATAGGCACTGATTGCATAGATAGCTGTAAATACAATAACCATACTGTCATAACCATGACGGTCCCTCCATGCCAAACAAGTCATGTATTTATCTGCTAGGTATATCCATTTTACATTCGTTTCTAATATTTTCCTATTCAATTTTGGAACTGTTCTGGCAATGTGGTATTTTTTCCTTTTGTTTTCCATTTTATTATCTGTACGATATTGTCCTCCTACTGCAATATTTGATCTATGCGAATTAAGTTACTCATATAGAATTATTTCTAATTATATATTGTTTAGCTGTTCGTAATGGATTTGAAACTAATATATTATTAATTACTGATACATTGTTTGCCAGAAATACCAAACAAAATAGCAAAAATAGTAAACATTAATTAATTATTTGAAGTTAATAGAGGACGACCACCAATTATTGCTTTTTGATTAAGATAAGATAGTCTTTGATAAACAACATGGATAATCATTTGGTTGTCATATGTATAGATAATATAGTTACTATTTAACAAATAGTTCATGGTACTGAGGGCCATATGGAAGTTTATGGACCGGGATGTCACCCACAAAATATTATATGGATCGAAGCGAAGCTGAGGTCCATATAGTATTTTGTGGGTGACAGACCGGTCCATAAACTACCATTTGGCCCGAAGTGCCGTGAACTATTTGTTATATTATACTTCACCTCCAAAAACAAGCCAAATTGTCTCCCGAAATAGAGACTCGAAGAAACCGGAAATAAATTTGACGTTATAATGGTGAATCTAAACGAAGACGTTATATGGACCGGGCCCGGTCTATATACTGTTATATGGACCGGCTGGCTAACAAAGACAAATAGGGAAAATATAAACGTAAAGTATAATATATACACATATTGAATTGATATTCGCTTACCATTGTGGTATAGATAATAAATAAGAAACGACATGGATTTATATGAACATCAGAGACTATTCAATATTACAAATACGGCGTGGGTTCGCACCCGGCTTTGTAAATTACAAAAAGGGTGCACTCGACTCGCAACCGCAAGTGATAAAGTTGCTTGCTCATCGTCGATGGTTCTCTCCGGGTACTCCGGCTTCTTCCACCTCTAAAACTGGTCGCCATGATATAGCTGAAATATTGCTGAAAGTGGCGTTAAACTAACCAAAAATCAAATCAAATCAACATTACACTTAGATATAAATTCAAGTAAAGAAACATCGAATTTATTGCTGTTCTGCATGTCACAGTCACAGTTGAGTATTCTACAATGAGCATAACTCGTGCCCTTAAATGAGTGTGAAACAGCCACTAGCCTGCAATTGAGTGGTACACCTGGGCGCCATTGTTGTTTGATGTTACTTGGACTATATAATGTATTGTCATATATTGCCGGATTTAACATTGTGCTTATGTGTGCTTAAGGGCAGGGCCCCGTTGGCTAGGGAGGCCTATCTTCCTGCCAAAAATTTTTTACGATGGATTTTTGCTTATGTGGTGCAATTTTTAAAATTTAAATAATCCTAAATATGCCTGACTGCCTGTGTAGGCCTACCGGGTCTATCTTCTTCAGGGCCCAAGTAAAATGCCTCATAACTTAAAACAGTGCCTCATTTGTCCTATATCCGGCACTGTGCCCAACTATCCACAAGAAAACGATAATGTATATTATATTATTCATCTAACATGTTCAGTTAACATAATACAAGCCTACAAAACTTTAAAATGTTTATATTTAGTACAGACGTGATTAGACTAGTTTCAGGGGCCCAAACATCTCCTCTTTGTGAAATGATGCGGTCATGACTGTTCTTTTCAATGTATGCAAGTTTAATATGACGCCCTTCATTGACTATTTAAACAGCATCATGATAAAAGTTCCGATATATTATGCTTCACATATGCGTATTGTGGGATAAAGCTATTATTCCCGAATGATTTTTTGGTGCGGTCCGTGTGCACATCGTTTTAGTTTTCTGTGTTGTGTTTCTTCTTGTGTCTTGGTTCTGTGTCTTTTGTACCCAGTGTTTCTCTGTATTGCCCAATCTTGACTGCCCCTTCTAACATTTATTCATATACATTGTATTTATATCTACACATTTAAAGTCCCCATAAAATGTTCTTGCTATGCCTTTTCATGTTGATTTTTTCACGTGAAAATACTTAACATAATTATGATTGACTTTGACCTCTTGTGTCGATGTAGAACGACGGTGTCACTGAAATTTGTTTGACAGGTTACTGATGTTTATCATTTTACTTGTGTAACCATGGATACCAGTATACAATATAATTTGAATATGTCTGTAACTGACAACGACCGATCTACATGAAGAAAAGTCAGCTCTCGGGATAAGATATTTACGAAAATAATGCAATCCATGTTAAAATACCCAACAAAATATTGCTTCCATGAATTATTTACTAATTATAAATTATATTATAATACACTTAGGTATTTCTAAATGAATGCGCGAACTATATCAACTGGATTGTTTCAAATTTTTATTCAAAATGATCTACATTTTTTATTGAGTTTCAAATAAACTGTAAATAAATCTAACAGGCTTGCCATTGACGAATGCAAATAAAGTACAAATTATAATATGGTGCAAAACTTCTCTGGATTATTCAAGAAAAACACTTTCGTTACATGATTCTTGTGAATTGACAGAAAAAAAGACTACAAGAGTAAATTACTCCACCGCAGCAAATAATATGTTTGTAGATAAGAATACAGAAACAAAGATGGCGTCGTTTAATCCTCAATAGAAGAACGACAGCTTTCGTCATGGTTTAAAGATAAAATATCATATGGGATATGTTTGTAAATCGTTCTTTAAAATATGGTCACCATTTTCATAATTTATATTGTTCATAGCAAAACATATATTTAGAAGCTTGGAAAACAAAAGAGCTGAACTATCATCTACAAGTCCTATATCACGGTTCCCCCTGCATATGTTAAATGTCTGCTAAAATATTTATTCATTCATTGTTTTAATATTACATCATAGAAGATCATTATCTCCCCATGGTTAAGTATTGATTATTTATTGAAAATATTCCTCACGTCCGAATCTAAATGGTGTATGAGGACCTCTTTCTGCGCTTCTTCCGTATCGGAATAATGATGCCTTTTTACCAAACCGGAAGAGGGAACTTCTTTTTAAAGCGTCATCAGAGTAGTCGTTTCTTCCGCTTGACAATGCACCTGTATCTTCATCTCCAAAGCGTTTGCCAAATCTAAACAAAGAACCCCGTTTTCCAAATCGGAGCAGTGACCCTCGTTTTCCAAATCTAAGAAGACTTCCTCTTTTGCCAAACCGTAATAAACTTCCTCTTTTCATAAGTTCATACAAATCTTCATCTGTGAAATCGTACGAATCAAGGGCATCTTGAGAAGGATCTAGCCGTTTCTGCATAGAATGTTCGCTTTCTAAACTCAAATCTGCAAAGAGAGTCAAAATATTGGTTAAATTATTAATTATGGAACATCTGCAAATTAGAAATACCTGCACTTTTATCAATTTCAAGATATTCTGGTACAGTGTATAGTTGTGTGTTTATGGGTATCAATTGTGGCTTTCTCCACGATTTTGCTAATGGATTTTGGAACAGTTTCGGCAGTGTGGCATTATTTCTTGTTTTTCATTTTTGTTTACTTCCACGGATATTTATATAATAATGTGGTCTTGTCCAGGTAATATACCAAAATATTACCCAGGTCTGAGAGACATATTACCCGACCCGAAGGGGAGTAATAAGTCAAAATATTACCTGGACAAGACCACATTAATATCATTATTATACTGAGTGTCTAATTGTCCAGGTAATATGCTAAAATATTACCCAGGCAATATGCCAAACTATTACAGTACCAAATATCACTACAGAAACTTGCACGAAGTATAATAATTCTCAATGTAACTGTACGCTAATTAAAGGTAATATAAATAGAGTTTAAAAGGGAAGTTAAGAAAATAAATTGCTGAAATTAATTTTTTCAAATATTAAAGTTAGGGGTCGTCGTGGTTTTCCAACTACCTATGCAATCAGTACCTATCACCACTAATGGTGTGCGTTCGAATCCCGCTCATGGGAGGTGTACACGATACAACATTAGGTGATAAATTTGTCAGTGACTTGCGACAGGTCTGTGGTTTTCTCCGTGTCCTCCGGTTTCCTCCAACAATAAAACTGACCGCCACGATATAACTGAAATATTGCTGAAAGCGAAGTTAAACACCATAAACCAAACTAAATATTAAAGTTTAAATTCAGTCATATAGGACTATATCGACAAATTCACACAAATAAATAATGGAAACTTTAACACGATATAATGGGATTGTATGGAAACATTAAAGACAAGATGCCGTGTGTTTTGGAATTAGGATCAATAAAATGTATATTTTACTTTAAATGAGCACAAGGATGTAAAGAAATGATCCATTGTTTGTAGTCTTCTTTTAGTTTGATTAAGAGAAAATCAATAATCTCTGGATAATGATAATAAATGATTGTTTTAAAGTGTAATCCTTGAGCGAATCATTTACTGAAATCATTAAACAATATATAACGGCATGTTTGTTGCATTTTCTTTTGACAATAAACAATTGTATTGTCTGTGTTTCTTTGTTTTACGGCTTCTGATTTCATCATGAGTATCTTCAAACTTTTCCGGAACACCCACGTTCATGGACATTGTATTATCTGTCCTTCTTCTGGTTACCCCTTTAGTATCTTCAAACTTTTCTCACACAGGTTTATTTATTTAGATGTTTGCCATTTTAAGAAAAAAGAAAACTACTGTAGATTCATTATTATTCACCCCCCGCCCCCTTCCCCCATTTTCGTCGATTACGTAGATAGTTATTTAAATCACGAAACTGGGATTTCAACTAACATCTATTACCAGATACATTTTTCGAAGGCAGTGAATTAATTGCAAGGGATCTACGAATTTACGTATCAACGAAAATACTTTTTTTTTCTCAAATTACGAAATTTGATATCCACAAAGGAGTAGAGGTGATAAGGGCTTAAAAAGGCCCTTAAAATATGTATTTTTCAATTGGAAACTCATTCTTTTGAAAGTTTCTCGGAAATCAGTATTGGATAAGATCTACCCAATGTAATAGTCAGCTTTCTGTTGTAATTTCCACAACACAAACAGAGGGTTACAATCTGTATTGACAAAACTGTAAAAAATACCAAAGAAATTAGGAGTTCACGCGCACTAAATTCTATATCTACGTCTTTATCGACACTCATATTGAAAATATATACTTATATAAACAAAACCTTTTCATAAAAATAATTTTATGTATCAGGTATATTCTTTTATTACATTTTACTACTATAAACAATTTACATCATTTTGACATTGATAAGTTATTGTATTGCCATGGAAGAGCAAATATAAAAAATATAATGACATATGTTGATAAAGATAACTAACGATCATAATTTTCCCACTTATTCAGTTTTACGGGTGCCACTAGTGGAGCATGAACAGCTTTCCGTTCCGGAGCACCTGCAATAACGTCTTGGTTTTAGTGGGGTTCGCATTGCATGATCTTTGGTTTTCTGTGTACTGTTTAGTAGATCGTTGTTTGTTCTTTTTCTACTGGCCATTGTAATGTCTATCCTTCCTTAATTTACGGATTCTGATTACCCCTTTGATATCTTCCAACACTTCTTGAATAATGTTTACTTTTATTTATAAAAATGCTTGAAGATACCAAAGGGACAACCAGAAGCGACATCAATCGAAGAAGGAGAGACAATTTAATGGCCAAAAGAAAGAGGAAAACAAGATTTGATTTGATTTGATTTATTGTGTTTAACGCCAGTTTCAGCAATATTTCAGCCATATCATGACGAGTACCCGGAGAGAACCACCGACCATGGGCAAGCAACTGATAAGCTTTATCACTTGCGGCTGCGACTCGAGTGCACCCATTTTGTAATTTACAAAGCCTGGCGCGAACCCACGCCGTATTGGTGATAGGTTTGCATGAGTTATTAGGTAATCCAGTTACCTAACTCGTTTAGCCACCCGGACCTCGAGGACAAAGACAATATCGCTCGGTCTCGGTATTCTAGTTAGACGTGTTTGACCTCGCCACTATATATTTAAACAAGCCAGAAGAGCGAGTGGTAATATATTAATGATTTAATGATATTGATTTGGTTTCCTGTTTCTACTATTTTCAATTTATATTTTTCGAACACTTTTAAAAAAAGTATATGCTGTCATTGTATAAGCAATGAACAATAATTCCACAAGCACATGGGTTCATTCCGGTTTTTTGTGGGGTCCGTCTTGTTATTTTTTTTTGGGTGTGTTTTCGGTATCCTATGCCTGTGTCTCTGGATTGTCCATTCTTTATTGTCCCTTCGGTTTTCTCTAACGCATCTTTTATATGTGAATGATATGTAATAATGGGATCATCTCTACATTAAAGTTATATATTCACTGCCGACTTAGAGAGAGAAAGGACAGTGCCAAAGATATGCCATACAATCGTATGAAAATCCATTCTTAGAAAATAATTTCCGTTTGCTGTCGTTGATATGTTCTACTAAATAGATTTACTCCGGACATGGCCCCCTTTCATCTGACATCTTCGTTACATGATATCTAGATATCAATGCGCTAATAGATTTATAAATAGTGAAAAATTGACAATTTTGACGGCTATGGATTGATCAGATACTTCCAAAAGATTAAAATGTAATGCAATTTTTACAGGATGTAGGCCTTGGTTCAAATTTCATGACACCGTTCTTTTCGTGTTGACCAGGTGAAGGAATATTTAAATCATAAACGCTCGGAAGAAATATTTAAGTCATATCCGTTTGGACGAATATATTCAAAACACGTCCGTTCAGAAGAAATTTTCAAGTCATATTCGTTCGGAAGAAATATTCAATTATTACATCCGTTCGGAAGAAATAGTAAAATCACAGTCATTTGGAATTCATCTCAAATTAAAATTTTCTTCCATGTTATAATTGATTGGAAAGTTGATTGTTTATAGAAATGAACAAACAAATATAATAAACATAACTAGGATTTGTGCTTATTTGAAATAAACATCTGTTCTAAGAGAGTATACTTCAGTAAGTAGTGACGGGAATTAGTTTTAAATTTTCTGTCTTCAAGAAAAATAGAAACTTTGTATCAAGATTTATAATATAACCCAGTGCCGTGTTATGCCCTTTGCTTGATTTTGTACTTTTGCAGAGTTTCTATTCTATTGATGTGCAACTACAAAAACGTACCATAAATGTTCAATTGTGAATTCGAAGACGATATACACCAAAACCAAGTACCGAACCATCCATGCAGCTTTGCGTAAATCTCTTGAAAGACCAAAATGACGATAATCTTAGCAGATCATTGCTATCTTCTTTAGGCCTTTTAGTTTCCTAAAGACTTTCATATTACGGGGTGTATATGGTTTGTCAATCTTTTGACGTTGAGTGTACTTGATGAATGTTATCCCCGAAACGAGTCATGCACACTACATTTTATATATTCGTGTTTATCAAAGACCGAAATAGTATCAATTGGTGTTAAAAATATCCTCGACCTTTCTTGTGCTACATTCTTACGCAATGTATTACTTAAAAATCTTTGAAATAACATTGCACTGCTGTTTTTCCTAATCACTTTCTCCCTGTGCTTAGTTGTATGCTTTCCCCAATCAAAGAAAGTCTTTATCGATATTGTTATTAAGATTACATCACTAACTGTGTTAATCACATTTTGAAATCACAATCTTTAAAAAGTTTGAAAAGAAATTAGATTTGTTCGTTTTTACTACATGTTGCACCACTATGCGACACTGCAACGGTAAAAGTGCTATTTTTCAGACAGATGGTATATGCACATATAAAAGATAGAGGAATAGTTTGAAGATATCAAAGGGGTAATCAAAATCCGTAAATCGAAGGACAGACAACACAATGGCCAAAAGATAAAGTACAAAAGAACAAACACATAAAACTAAAGATTATAAAAAGTGGCCTTTTAAGAGATCTGGCTTCTCTTGTAGGAGCAAGAAGAGTTTGAAGATACCAAAGGGGCAATCAGAAACCGTATATTGAAGAAGAGCAGATAACACAATGGCCAAAAGAAAAAGGACAGAAGCACAAGCACATTAAACTAAATATTATAAGGGCACCCTTTCTGCAATAAAAAAAGTGGCCTTTTAAGAGATATGTCTTCTCTTGTAGGGGCAAATTAGTAGTATTTTATTTTATTTTATTCCTTTAGTGCATCTGCAATCTGGCCTTAAAAAAGAGGGACTATTGTACACAGAAATATAAATATTAAATAATCGGCAAGGGAAAGCGTGGAAGAGGAAGACCAAGAAATACCTGGAGGAGAGACTTTATTGTTGACGTTGAGATAGAGGGTTATAGATAGCAAGATCTGGAACGTATGGCACAAAACAAAACAAGGTGGAAGACTGTCGTCAGTGGCCTAAGCACCACCAAGGTGCAACAGGCGCAAACAAGTAAGCAAGGAGAACACGATTTTTTCACAGTAATTCATAGTGGTTTATTTTATTTTGCGTTAACTCTATTCTTGTGTGTACCAATTGGTTTTTCTGGGATGATTGTGTTGACAATATGAACGTTCATACAAAGTTTAAAGTTGTTCACCTACAGGAGCATGGCCATATATTTAACGACACCTTCATCAATATTTCAGTTATATCGTTGTGATCAGTTTGAACGACGGTGTACCTGGAAAAAAGCATCAACCTTTCGGAAGTGAGCGAAACGCAATAACAAACAGTTGTATCGAGTAAACCCCGACCTCCACATATTCCGATTACCCCTTTGGATTCTTCAAACGCTTCTAACTGCAAAACTTCATCAAGAATAATTGTACCGAATACACGTCTGACCTACCGCATGTCACTGTTAAACTTTATGACGAAAAGTTTCAGTAAGTACACCCTCAACCTTCTACAAGTCACATTTAACCTTTATCACGAAAACATGTACCAAGTACACCGGACCTTCTACCAGTCATATCTATCATTTATTACGAAAACATGTACCAAGTACACCCCTGACCTTCCACAGGTCACTATTTATCTTTACCAGGAATACTTGGACGAGTACATCTCTCGTAAGTCACATCTAGCCTTTATCAAGAAAACATGTACCATCTTCACCCATGCAAAGCTTACCGAGTACATCTTTAATCTTCAGCTAGTATCTGACAAACTTCATCACGTGAAGTTGTACCTGGTACACCTAATCACGGGCGAGATTATAACTCACAACTTTATCGGGGATTGGCATTGATGGCAAAAGATGCATGTAAATCTAACACTGAAACTACGACCCTTGTTCATTCATAATGAAACGAGTAATCAATGTTTTCTTCGATTAATGTTACATTTAATTGAGAATTTACATACTTAACCTTTCACAAGTCACATTTAACCTTTATCAGGAAAACATGTACCAAGTGCCCCCTGACCTTCCAAAAGTCACATCTAACGTTTACCACGAAAACATGAACCAAGTACACCCCTCACCTTCCACAGCTCACTGTTTAACTTTATCATAAGAAGTTGTATAGAGTACACCTTTGACCTTCCACATGTTATTGACAAGCTTCACCATGTGAGGTTGTACCTAATACCCCTCACCACGGAAAAGTATAGAACTCACAACACTAGCGGGAATAGACATTGATGATATAAGATAATGTAATTCTAACACGGAAGCTACGACCCCTGCTCATTCATAATGAAACGAGTAATCGAACACAACCTATGCAGGCCTGCCATCATCATTGTGTCAAAAAGGATTTTTTCTTCGATTTATTTTACGTTACATTGACAATTTGCAAGTATTGTTCTTTTTAATTCATGTTTTAACTGTTTGCTTCATGCTTGTTGACAGTAAAAACAGAGGTCATGAGTAAAATCAAATGTCAACCGTGTCAGATCTTATTGTATTTCATATAATTTGCATAACACATACAAACTGTCAATATTGTTTATTCATTGATAATTATGCAAATTTATTCATGCATAGCTGGTGGTCAACCATACATTTCTATACCATTATAATAACTCACAGCAGTAACGTGTGCAAAACATTTCTGGCAAACCCTGACATTTAATAAACAACACAAATCCATAGTCGTACCGTACTAATGGAACCTATCTTTGTTTTGGTATAAACATGTAAAGATCAAATTTCTCTTACCAACTTTATTTTCCTCTGCTAAAGCAATTTCTATTATTGCGAAAACAACTGCAAATCCATAAATTAATATCGTTTTTGTGTCCATAGTCTGAAAAGAGAAATAAAAACACAATTCACATACAAAGCACTTGACAGTATACATGAAATATCACTACGCTTTGGAAATACCACACATATTCCTAACATTTAAGTTTATATTTTGTATCATTACTCAAAGAGGATTAGGGTTTTGGTGTTTATCGCCACTTTCAACAATATATCGTGGCGGTCAGTTTTATTGGTGGAGGAGACTGGAGAGTCCAGAGAAAACCACTGACCTGTCGCAAGTCACTGACAAACTTTATAGCATAATGTTGTATCGAGTACATATCTCCTGAGCAGGAGTCGAACTCACAACGTTAGTGTTAACAGGCACTGATTGCATAGGTAGTTGTAAATCCAACTACCATGCGATCACGACCACGACGACCCCTATCCCCTTGTACAATGATGCAATAGTCTAATGAATGCAATAACCTGTGTACACATTATCTTAATGCTGAAAAGAATATGATACAGTTCATGGGTGTCAAACAATTGTGAATGCAGGGGCGGATTCAGGGGGGGGGGGGGAGCGCCCCCCTAAAATTGGAAAAAATATGATTTTTTTGCGTAAAATCGTGATTTTTCACACGAAATACCCCAAAAATTTTCGATTATTTTAAGTGCGCCCCCCTAACTTGAAATCCTGGATCCGCCCCTGGAATGAGTGACCAAGAATCGAATTCGGACAAGCAAGCTGCTTATATAAATCCGTTTCCTTAAAATGTACTCCATGATTATCATTGATATCTTTGTCGGACGATACTGAAGTATAATTGACTGTCATACACAAACATCCCTACTTGATCTATTATACGAGTAAACACAACTGATGTGGGTCAAATTTATGATTATCATCAACAGAAAATGAAATATTTTTTGTTTTGTTTTTCTAATTACAAAATACAATACATAACATCACACAATCGATTAACAGGGCTAAATAATATTTATATTACTTTGTATCAAATCACGTTTTTAATCCCAGTTTAATATACATAAAACATTATGTTTATATACAATTACTATAAGAAAATTTTGAAAATACCAAAGGGGCAATCAGAATCCGTTAATCGAAGGACAGATAATACAATGACCGAAAGAAAAAGGACAAAGAAAAGTTTGAAGATACCAAAGGGGTAATCAGACAGCGTAAATCAAAAAAGGACAGACAATACAATGGCCGAAAGAAAAAGGACAAAGAAAAGTTTGAAGATACCAAAGGGGCAATCAGAAGCCGTAAATCGAAGAAGTCAGACAATACAATGGCCTAAAGGACAAACAACGCAACATAAGATATTTCAAGAAGAAAACACAAGTAGTTACATGGAGCTATTACCCTGAAGACAAACATTTTCAAAGATATAGCTTTCATACACTGTATTTCCCTGTTATTTGCTATGCCACACACTATCTGAATCGGTGGTGTAATGGTATCTGTTGCTTCGTCTTTCAGCACGTAGTACGGAGGAGATCAACACAAGTTATTTATTTATAGACATTAAACAGCTGCTTTCCTTCCTGATCGGTGATGCATGTGCTCCTAAAATGTCATGTATCTTTTAATGTTTGTAGGTTGAAATATATCCGCTGTCGGCACTTGTCCATTCAATTAAGACTTAATATATTGATCTAAGTAAGGCTAACTGTCTAGGCAAGATAAAAATAATTGTATTTCCCATTTGTGCAGAAGACGAGTTTGAAAAAACCGTAACTTGCAGATGAACAGAACAATGGCCAAAAATGGACAAAAGTGTAAATAATGTTCCACAAAACACTGCACAGACAACAAAAGATTGAGCAACAGTGGTTGCGAAATTATGAGGTCATTGAAGCCATGCCTAGATTTCCACAAAACACACCAGAATAATTCGCCTGTGAATAAACCAGATAAATTTAAATAAAAAACTTAGATAAAAAAAAAAACTCAAAATGACGAACCTATGTTAACATGTAGCCTTTAATTAATTTATTAGATATATATTAATTATTGAAATTTACAGCTTATAAATATAATATGTATTTTTAAGACTTTTGAACTATTTGGTTTTCCTATTTTTTAACTTTGAGATCGTAACTGATGAAGGTTATTCAGAAACACGTCGTACGCACTTGATTAGATTTATCATGCACTTGTATTTGAGTAAACAAATTGCATTGCCTGGTTGAATGTTTCTTACATACTGTCACCACTGACCAAAATATAGCTTTTTCTGGTACCCCTTCCACATGTTACCTGTTGAGCTTTAAGAACCCAATTGCTAATCCAGTTCACTTCCTGTTGACAGAAAATATCAAAAGAGGCAATCAGGGGATAATTATATAATTTTATTGTTTAATTCAAAATATAAGCGGTAATGGATTAATGTGATTTTTCTGAAGGATAAAAAAGGTTCGGTGAACCTCGACTTTATCCCAGTTTTTAAGCCTTATACACATGAACTTTATATTTTTTAAAAGACACTGCACTAATACTGTCTATATCTACGTTTTTCTTATATGCCATTATGAAAACATAGAAATGTACATCAACAAAATATCATTTCCACACGTGTACTTTAGAACGGAATTATATCATATCTGGCATGCCTTCAACAACATTTCCTTATTTTTTCCCATCTTACCAGTAATCAAATTAAGGAAGTAATCAATATTTTTAATATGAAATGGGAAAACAAATAAATTTGACATTTTTACACCAGTTTTATATTTTGGTTAACGCGGCAGACGACATTAATGGCAGAAACGGGCGCGAAAAGTTTTAAATTGATTGCCATGTCTGATTTCGTATTTTAACTAGTTCTTTACAATTTATTGCTCCTAAAATTGGATTTACCTTCATTTTACCCCAATTATCGTACAGAATAATACTCGCGGCCATCACTCACTAGACGTCCATAAAGTTTGATCAAGACAAAATGTTAAATTTCTGATTTAGTTTCGTATATGACATAATGTTGTAAATGACATACATATCGTCTAAATCCATAAAAGTGTGTAATAAATAACTCATTGTGATAATGTTCCAGGAAATTTACTCCCCAATATTAATGAATCTTTTCGGAAGTAAGAGAACGGTTACTACATTTCATTTCCGAAATCGTAGCATAATTTGAAAAATAACACCATTACATTGCAACATCAGTCATATTTGAAAGACGTAACGACAAAGACAACTCTGCTTATTGGTTTCGTTTGTTCTTTATTTTTTGCGGAATTACACCGCTATTAATATTAGCATCGTATACTTTATATTCTAACATGACCTCCTTCTTTTGCTTTGTTAACAAACGAGCGAGTTATCCATTCGGTATAATCTCATTAGCACATGCGCCGGTGAATGTGACGAACTTTTCCATTGGCAGCATAAATTGTAACCCGAATAATGCCGATAGAGGGCGCAGTATATTCGAGTTACATAAATTGTGTGCGACATTTTCTGCAAGCGTAAATATAAATTACCGTTTGAGTTTTAACATGGATTGGCGGATATTAGTATATTTTATCCCTCGCTTCTGGTTCGAGATAAAATACTAATATCCGCCTGAAGAGACATCTATATCACACGCTAACCAATACACGACCAAGGCAGTTAATTATATTCGCCAATTGACAAATGAAATCATATATGTCAGGAATATAAACGTTGACATGGAAAATAACTTGATTCTGGCTGAGCTCGATTTGTTTTTCTCATTGTAATGTTGAAATATGTCCATTTAAAAACAAGTCTTAATATTATTCTTAATTTATGAGTTGACGCTATATTATTTTATGGGGAAAAGATCCACGTAGATATCTAATTGAGAGCGCACGGCGCTTTTCTTGAACAACCTTCATCAGGTAAGCACAAAATCGAAAAATTGGGAAGCCAAATCATTTATAGTGACAGCTGGAACCTTTGAACCGTCATGAAAGCGGGAGGTTTGGCGCCGTAAAATCTGATTCAACCCACCATTTCTTTGGAAATGCCTGTACCAAGTCAGGGTCATTACGGTTTTCACAGTTTTCCGGTTGTTGACTGATTTTTTCTGTTTATATACATATGAGTTTTGACTTTACCTTTGGAAGATTGTTCGGAGTTTGGTAATTTTGTTATTACCCTTATTGAATGTGTTTGGGAACAATAAAACCAAAGGACCTAAACAGGATGGACAAAATTGGCTAAGGTGTATATCAGTTTTGTATATTACTCGCATGTTAGCTACTTTCTATCAAGTGACCGACTTATTGTTTAAAAGCAATAAATTAACTTAGATTTAGCGCACACGATATTTATCTTGTATATCACTTACATGTTAATTACTTTCTATCACGTGACCGACTTATTGTTTAAAAGCAATAAATTATCTTAGATTTAGCGCACACGATATGCATTTTGTATATTACTCACATATTAATTACTTTCTATCAAGTGACCGACTTATTGTTTAAAAGCAATAAAGTAACTTAGATTTAGCGCACACGATATTTATCTTGGATATTACTCACATGTTAATTACTTTCCATCAAGTGACCGACTTATTGTTTAAAAGCAATACATTAACTCAGATATCTAATTTAGGGCACACGATATGTATCTTATGTAACCATCATCATGTATGTTCATCGTCAATAGACTGGAAAGTCAAATATTTTTTCATGTTTCCAAAGACGTTTAAGGTGGTACCATACACTTCAGGTAAATTTTATCTGCTCGTTTAATTTTCCTATTTTTTTGGTAGTGTGTTTGAATATATCCACTGTAATAAATATCAAAATTTTAGCAAATTCCAACCAACAGACTCAGAGCTATAAATTCACTAGCCACATAGCAGCTTTTCTCTCTGCGGTTTTGATCACCGAGATGCTTGAAATCTGCATAGAAACATCATATGATCAAAACGTTCAACTGATTTTAAAGAGTTATCTCCCTGTAGTGTATGGTTCCCCCTTAAATGATTTGGCTTTCCAATCTTTTGACTTAGAGTGTACCTTATAAGGTTTATTCCAAAACCTCACAATGCGCATTGTATTAGATAAGATATCTACGTTTTTATTGATTCAATTAGCAGCATGTTCAGAGAAACAAAAAAAAGCCAAAAAAACAAAAAACAAAAAACAAAAAACAAAAATCAAAAAAAAAACAAAGAAAAAACGTTCAAAATTATATTATTTTTAATTTTGCAATTTAATTGGCAAAAACTATATACTTTTTCAAATTATAATTAAATTTGTTAAGGACGTTTGTTCACTTGTAATTAAAGGCATGCTGTACCTTACTGTTCTCCGTGTTATTCTTTTCTAATATACATTGGTTAATATTTTTGTATATATTATCAGGATATTACGACTATGGTGGTGTACCAAAATAAATATATCATATAACACATTTTAAAAAAATCTGAAAATTACATAATCTTTTATCGGAAAATGTCATATGGAAAGAGTGGGGTTCGTGTTACGCGATGCTTAGTTTTATGTGTATGTTTTGTAAATCGTTGTTTGTCCTTTTGTCCATTTTTCTTTTGACCACTGTGTTGTACATGTCCTTTTCCGATTTAAGGATTCTGATAAACTCTTTGGTATCTTCAAACTCTTATTGTTAGGTTAACAAAATAATATGACGAAACCATTGGCAGATTAAAGAAATAATATGACTAATACCAACGGATTTTTAACATACGTAACTCGAAGAGTGTCACAAGTTGAGCAGGAAATGCTTACATTTCCGGAGGTAAGCAGCGGCTTATGGGTGGTTATTTTATGTTCTGTGTAATTTTGTTGTGAAATATCATTTGTCTTTTCGTATTTTTTTTTATTTTCGCAGTTTTATTGTCTCTCCTTCGATTAATGGGTTCTGAGTACACCTTTGGTATCTTGAAAATTTTCTAAAGATACTGAAAATGACGATGTTTTCAAATGCAATAAAACATATATTCAGATCTAAATAAACGTTAGAGAAAACCGAAGGGGCAATGAAAAATGGACAATCCAGAGAAACTGTCAATATTGGGTACACAAGACACAGAACGAAGACAAATAAAAAAATAAAAAATAAAAAAGAGAGAAATACACGACGATCAGAACATGTACTTGTGTGTGTTCGCTTCCTAGCGCACATTTTCCTAACAAACAATTGTACTGCTATTTGACAATATCACATAATATTCTGTTATTGCATACTAATTTTTATTACATAATGGCTTTCATAATGGGACAAACTCCGTGTTACACAGTAGGTTTTAAATATCCATTTGCATCCATTTATTTGTGGAAATCATTCAAGAATGGAACGCAATATATTGTAGTTTTATTGGTGTGAAAAAGTTTTGATCGAAGTATATCTTGCAACAGGCACGATTTCATTTATTTATGAAATAAAAATATATTTTTGAAAAATTGAACATATAGTTGTCAAATAAAAAATATCGGACGAATGCATCGCAGGCATATGTGGATTGCAAATTAATTCTGATCTATCACATTAAACCGACAATTAAATTGTTATTATTGAAATTAACAGAAAAGTACACTGTAATTACAATAATGTTCATTCCTTCTAGAGAACCTCGTGTGATTGGTCAAAAGCATGACACGTGGCTTCGGAATTGAACTTTATAAGTCAATGACAAACAAAACTGTTCAACCACGCCCACTTCCGGAAACCATTTTCGAACGTCAAGTAATAAAAATGTTAATTGTATTTAATAATACAATCATAAGTACTGAATATAATCCTTACAGTATTATAGAATTGCAAATGCGTTCACAAAAAGTAAATTTTTTTTTAATTGTTTGCAATTAACAGCTAACGATTCAATGAAATAGAAAATTTGAATTGTACTCTTCATGTTCGATATTATTTTGAGACACGATATGATCGAATTCTTCGGCCGGAAAGCCCATTTTTAGCATTAAAACGTTTTAAAGACGCCACTAATTGTGATGTACATCCGGTATGATGTGATGAATTAAGCGAAATTCCAACTATCAAATATATTGTAATTTTGCGTTTCTAGAACAATTAACGACTTGTTTTGCAGATAACAACCTGTAATATCCATTGATATTGTTGTTGAATGCCAGAAGTAATTGATATTTTCAAGCTTGCTTAAGTTCGTTACACATTGTACTTTCTTCAAAAACAAACAACACGAAAAATCAGTTGGGTGTTTTAATGAAAGTGAGTTTTCATTCAGCGTGATTATTACTCACGGCTTAATTGGATATCGAATTACATAAATTGATGTATTGTTTTTACTCAACTTGTAACTCTCTATTGATAGCTGAAAGTATTTTCTCATGACAATAGATCTAGTGATTATTGAATTTGGATGTTTTTGAATTAAGCATATTTTATTGCTATGGGAGTGAGCACAAGTTATAGCGAAATAATTAACACACTCTACCTACAATTTACAATAAAAAAAAATAGATATCAAATTTAGTGCGCACAACGCATTTCTGGAAAAACCTTCATTAGGTACGCTCAAAACCGAAAGGTTGAGAAGCCAAATAATACAGTGCGGATGATACTCTTGGGATTAAAAGTCCACAACAGAGGTATCAGCCCAGTGATAGTACTAGGAACATAGATAGTCCACAACAGAGTTATCAGCCCAGTGATAGTACTAGGAACGTAGATAGTTCACAACAGAGTTATCAGCCCAGTGATAGTACTAGGAACGTAGATATCAAATTTAGTGCAACATAGCATAAATAAAGGTGATAATAATATTATCGAACACCAAGCAATCTTCCAAAGGGAAAGGCAAAACTCATAAGTCAAAAAACAGACAAAATCAGTCAACAACCGGAAAAATGGCATGGCAAAATCAATAGAGAACAATATATAAGAGCAATGTATTTGTAAAAGTAATCTTCACTAGACTCAACTTTACAGAAAAGAAAAGACAGATTTAACAAAGAAGAAATAAGAACAGAACTAATGAAAGTAGCACCTGCAACAATCAATCAAACCATTGACTAGAATGTTGTAGTTGTTCATTGCATTGAAACATTAACAGTTAGAACCAACAAATGTGTTGAAATCAATTGAAGTTAAAGATCGCTGATACCCTTGGCACTTTATCCACAGCTCTTGAGTAATATTAAGTCAAACAACACTGGGGACAGACAACCGGGGTGTATGTTCTTCCCAATATTTAGGATATATAAGCCACATTTTATTCGTTTCGGATGGATTAAACATCGACAAGACTGTTGTATAATTATCAGCCGTCCATTCCCATACAAATATCTGATACTAAACAATAGTAGATATACGGCCTCTAATATGTGTGTGTTAGAGGTATCTATTTTGACTCCTCCAACAAATTTTCTATTTGATTTTGAAACTGTTCTGACTGTGATATTTTTTTTCTTCATGTTATTGATATTTTCAAAGTTATCTTAACACGTGCTGTTTACCAACATTTTAATTCAACTTTTCAAATGTTACAGTGACAGAATATGTCCCCCATATGCTAAAAATAGTAATAACTGTATATTTATACACGATTCGGGCTACGCCCTTATGACATTTATGCATATAGGTGATTATTTTACCTAATCAATGCTGACTGTTAGTATCATGTCGTTTGTCATAACAAGTAATGATTAATTTACTCCTATATTAAGTGAAAGCTATCATAGACACACAGAGAAATCAACTAGTATCATAATTACATTTGCTTTTAGCAGCAGCGTGGTGTAGTTTCATTATAACGTAACGTATAATTGAAATATGCATTACTTCATACAGCCATGAAATATTTGACACCTTCAAAAGAGGGTCTTGAGGGGGTATTCAAATGTTTTAAACGGGTGCCAAGATAAAATAAAAAAATTAAACAATACCACATTGTCCGAATTGTTCCGAAATCCAATCGATAAATGGTAGTAAGAGGTAAAATTGATTACACTCGTATACACTACCGCCTACTCTCCTGGCTGAGTACCGACACTTCAATATAAAGTGGCGGGGTTGTGCCAGTTCTATGAGTATGCAAAAATAAATGAATAATGTCGTAGATATCTAATTTAGTGAACACTGATATTAGAAAGCAAATAATTGATGCACAATTAAAATATATTTCATAGACTGAAAATTAATATCAAGAAAATTATTCACGTCCAGTTTCACGTTATATGAAAAACAAATGTTCAGAAAATGAATCGTCCTTGCCCAAATTGTGAACACTTTTCAAAAGACAGGCAGTCAAAAGGGTTGCTGGCTCAGTTTTTTCCATTGCTTTCTAATATCTGTATTTTTCCCAATTCTAGTGAAATTATTCTAGTCCAGAATATGCATAGCATATTTTTCCTTTAGGTATTAAATATCCAACAATCAATTAGAAAATGACTTGTTTTTTTTGCCAAATGCTCTTATTTACTCTAAAAATTTTATTCAGTTCAAAATGTTGAAATCTGATATTCTACAAATGTTACACAAGATAAACTAATAGCTAAGTGACTTTACATGTATTAAATATGTATTGCTATATCTAGTATACCATAAATCACGCTAAATTGGTACGATTAGAAGGAAATGTGCTAAGCAAGCCATCAAAGCTACTAGATAACTTCCCAGGTTACAAAACAATAATATGCTGTAATGATAGCAATGAATTTCGAAAATATAAAATTGAAATACAGATCGCAAAACAATCAGAAGCCGTAAATTGAGGAAAGACGGAAAATATAATGATCAAAAGATTGAAAAACGAAAAGAGAAAGAATAGTTCACAAAACTACAAAGATAAATCAGCACGAACGACACAAAAATCGGGAGTGAACCCAGCTGCACCGGAAGGGTAAGAACTTTCTGTTCCATTTGTGGTACCCGTCGGTCGTATTACACGTGTTGAAAACCCTATCATTAACCAGGAAAGAATGACGGGATTTTGACAGCAACAAACAATGTATCTGGGTCATCTCAAAGTCAAAAGATCGTATAACCTTAGTCATGATTTTGTATTGCTTTTACTTGCACATTCTGCATTAGATTACATACATGAGACTCTTAAACACATACCGTTGGACATTTAGCTATCAAGATGGAATGATTAGTATCCCATACACCAGTTTAACCCTTCCATATATGTGTATTGGCTCCAAGCCAGGACCTGGATTTCTAACGACATATGTCGTGGTTTTTTGTGTGTATAGTGAGTTAAGATGAGAAGTGATTGTACGTTTTGTTGATATTAGTGGAATTATTAAATTATCACTATTTAAGCTTTCTTTTTATAGCTGTTCTAATGGACAGCGTTTAGCTTCTTAGTATGCAAAAAGCATAATAGAAAGGATACAACGACCCTCCGAATGCAATATACATGACGAAATGTACTTTAATTTAGCTTTCAGTATGACAACTTTTCGCCCTATTCTACTTAAGCGTAATGCTATTTTATATAACAGCCAGGATGACAACTTGCACCGTATTCTACTTCAGCGTAGGGAGACATTAATGAATATTTATGGATATGACATTGTCTAAACAATACTGGAAGACGATACATGGCTAAAGTAAACTTGAATTTTCTGCCTGATTTCCATTGTTTACACCTCCCTGAACCCATTAGGAAACAATCTGTAGTAAAATCGATTCCATGTTCAGCAAAGTATCACCATTTTTAATCATAAAGCTTTTTTCTATGGCGTATGTTCGCCTGTTTTTTGTTGTTGTTGTTTATATCTGAGGGTTGTCGATTTACTCGCACGTGTAAAGCACGCGCACAACGGTATCATTTCACTAAGAGAGGAGGTTTGTGACAATAACTCTAGCTTATCAACGAAATTAGGATGTATGAACCAAGCCAGGAAAGTGAGCGGTCATGTATTTGTGTGTTAGGGGTATCAAATTTGTCTCTTTCTACGATTTATTTATATATTTATTTTGAGAATACCTTTTATGGGATTAAGGTTCTGGTATTTAACGCCACTTTAAATAATATTGCAGCTATATATCGTGATGGTCAGTTTTATTGGTGGAGGAAACCGGAGTACCAGAGGAAAACCACCGACCTGTGGTAAATCACTGACAAACTTTATCACATAATGTATCGAGTACACCTCGCATGCACGGGATTCGAACTCACAACTTCAGTGCAGATAGGCACGGCTTGTGTAGGTAGTTATAAATCCAACTACGATACGATCACGACCACGACCGCCCCCGTACATATTTATGTTTCAATAAACTTATTAATTTATTAATTTCGATTTTAATCATTAAGACTTTTATTGTTTTATATCTCTTTTGTAATTAAAACCTGTTGAAGCAGACCTTAATTAGTATTTAAATGCGATTTTGCATAGTTATCTGTTGAAAATGCAGAATTAAAACACAAAAGTTATCTAGAATCTGTATCATTAATTAAAAAAAATGTTGTTTTAGGAGTGTTGTCTGAGATAAGATAAAGGATATAAGGATTTTATTTTGTAGGAATAACAATATTAACCACAAAACAATGTGTTTAATTATTTGTACATATAATCCGATTGTTTTATAGACATGCATGTTTTATTGCTAAGGATCTTGTTAATAAAATTTGTTCACGCCACGATATAGCTGAAAAACGATAAAAGGACAAACAACGACATGCGTTTACAACAAAACACCATGGACATCCTTTAGTGACATGTCTTTGCACCAAAAAACTATGCATATGCTTTTAAGACATGTCTGTTCAACACTACGGTATGGGAAAGCCTTTAATGATACGTCTTTACAATAAAACACCGAGAAAGCTCTTAATGACATTTTTATAACAAAACACTATGAAATACTTTAAAAGACACGTCCTAAAAATAAAACAACTATTACAATGTTTTTAATGAATAATCTTTACAACAAAACACTAGATCAAAGATTTTAATGAAATGCTCACAGAAAGACTACCACACAGGTTTTATATAAATTATGTTCAGTTCGTCTTTACCTCCCGTTGTTTGTAGGAGGGTTCATGTCTTATTTACGTTATTTGTGTTTGTTTGATTCGTCTTTATCTCCCGTTGTTTGTAGGAGGGTTCATGTCTTATTTCCGTTATTTGTGTTTGTTTGATTCGTCTTTATCTCCAGTTGTTTATAGGAAGGTTCATGTCTTATTTACGTTATTTGTGTTTGTTTGGTTCGTCTTTACCTCC
>MJUT01031287.1:197602-219377 GCA_002080005.1 Gigantidas platifrons
CCCCCTTGAATCCGTCCCTGCAACGTGCTATTAGATAGTTACCTTCGCCTAGATAATGCCAAACAATTAGGACTAATGAGGAAATAATTTATAGGAGGAGACATTAGTGGACACGATACGTACTACGCAAAAGATTACGATTCAATTATTCATCTTCTGAATTATTACAATCAAACATCTGCACATAGACTGTGGCTCTACCTGCTGGTTTGTTGTCATGATCATACTGTTTACGTCACGTTAATGTTTTTCTTTCAGATATATGTATACATGGCGAGGTCAATAATTAATCTATCATTTGTTTTCCGTAACAACATGTCCAAACGAAATACCAACTTTCCTCTAAGGTTTATATAGTTGTCATAAGAACGTGCTAATAAATAGTTACCTTCGCTTAGATAATGCCAAATAATTAGTACTAATGACCAAATAATTTATTGGAGTAGATATTAGTGGACACGAGACGTACTACGCAAAAGATTACAATTCAATCATACATCGTCTGAATTATTACAGTCACACATCCGCCCTCAAACTGTTTATCTTCCAACTGGTTTACAGCTATGGTCATACTGTTTACGTTACGTTAATGCTTTTTCAGATATATGCGTAGATGACGAAGACAATAAATAATCTATCGTGTTTTCCGTACGTTATCGTGAGTAAGAGGAGTGTTGTTCGAATTATTTTACGTGTGGTTAGTAGTGGAATTGTTGACAATAACTATTTAACCATGATATTTTAATAATAATAATAAAAAACTTGTAATAAGCATACAATATGAAGATGAAAAAAAGAAAGTAAAATGAAACGAAGTTCAATCAAACGAAATATATTAATTTTAACAGAGCAATGACTTCCAATGGAGACCTGGGTTGACATGAGGTTAAGGTCGTTGAGTTTAGACTATAAGACTACGCTTATGCAGGTTCGAGTTCCGTTACCTACCTTGTGTATTTAAATATTAAGGTTTTTAGAGACCGATCCATGGCCGGAAGTTATACCTGCCAGTTCGTTATAACGGCCCAGAATTTCCTTCCCTATTTAGTATACTGAAAAATTGCTAAAACATTACGACGGTAAATAACCAATATCCCTGACCATATATTACTGGTTGGGGTCCATGTTTTGCTCAGTTGTTTTAGTGTTCTGTGTCCAATGTTGTTTGTCTCTTTGGATTGTCCATTCTTGATTGTCACTTCGGTCTTCGCTGACGTTTATTTGTGTTGTATGTCCTTCTTCGATTTACGCATTTTGATTACCCTTTTCTTGAATAATATCAAATTCCTAAAGCTACACCCAAATGGTTACATGTTCCTGAACAGATAATACACATTATTCTATGCTGGTGAATACATAATAGGTTAGTCCTGCTATCAAATCATTTTCATTGTTTTTAATAAGATATTAATCAACTAAAAATAATAGCAAAGTCCGTTTCAACTTTCTACGACGAACCCTTATACGAAGGCAAAGACAAACAAAAGAACAAAACCTGAACAACACAAGTACAGTCAATAATAAATTATACCAAGTGTGATAATATATTATAAATAAGGGTAATAACAAAATTACTGAACTCCGAACAATCTTTCAAAGGGAAAGGCAAAACACATAAGTCAACAAACAGACAAAATCAGTCAACAACCGGAAAACTGTGAAAACCGTAATGGCCCTGACTTGGTACAGGCATTTCTAAAGAAATAGTGGTTTGAATCAGATTCTACGGTGCCAAACCTCCCGCTTTTATTACGGTTCAAATGTACTATTCTACGTTTACACGGTCAAATGTGTTCCTCAAATTCCCTTCAAACTTTACATGTGCACCTGATTGAAACACAAGAGGTGCTAGATATACTGCAGGTATTATCTACTATATTAATGAAATATGTATATATTATTCTGCTTCTACCTGTGGATTACGCTATTTCTCCGCCAGAGAACTTTAAAATTTGAAAATGTAATGTAACAATCGAGATTGGAGAAATATCGCAATTCAATGGTTGTAGAGGGGGGCTATTTCTCTCATATAACCAAGACATCAACACTGTTTTGTTTTTTTAATTACCATCGAAGGAAATTTTGTGTGAATCTTCATGCAAAACAACTAACTACCATGGTGATTAAAGATATAACGGAAATTTAACCAACTGGCTAAACAAAACAAAAATAAGGAAAACCACAATTTTAAGCTCTGTCTTACCATTCTATTAGGAATGTCTACATCGTATATATTGTTCTACAGTCTTTGAACTTGGTCAGGGAACTTCCAAAGGTAAAACAGAAAACAGATGTTTTCTCCTTTTTAATATCAATTAATATAATATCCTTTGTGTTACTCTACACAAAAAGTCCATTAAATTCCATGGTCATCACATCGATTCCTTATAAAGAAGCATAATCTCCTGGTTTAACAATTGGACAATTAGTAAGGCTAATGATTTCTACACAAAAGCTATAATGAATCTGTCATATTTTCGTCGCCAAGGACTGTTCGTTGTTTACAAAAAAGATAGTGAAAAAGCGAAACATAGCATGTACATTTAAGTGGCATATTATTTACCTAGCCTGAAAAACATGTGTCATGATATACCGTATGCTATGTTAAATAAAATAACAATGAAAAAGTTGCTATTCGAAAATGAGCCAGACTAAAACATATATAAAGACCCCGGTAAAACATGCACCATTTGTGAAAAGAAAGTTTAAACAATGATGGTCAACAATTCCACAAATATGAACAAAGGGCCAACTACCTCTAAACAGTGATAGTCAACAATTGCTCTAATATCAACAACTGGGTTAATTACCTCTTACATAAAAGACCACCTCACATACCGATTGAGATCCAGGTCCTGGCTTAAGACAGTCATTGTAACAGGGTTTGCCTAACCTGATTAATGGAATATCAAGTCCCCTTCTTGTTAATTGGAGTGCCCGGGTGGCTCAATGAGTTTGATAGTTGGATTACCTAACAACTCATACAAGCCTATCACCAATACGGTGTGGATTCGTGCCCGGCTTTGTAAATTACAAAAAGGGTGCACCGCAAGTGATAAAGATTACCAGTTGCTTGCCCATGGTCGGTGGTTTTCTCCGGGTACTCCGGCTTCTTCCACCACTAAAACTGGTCGCCATGACATAGCTGAAATATTGCTGAAAGTGGCGTTAAACACTAAAAATGAATTAATCATCATCTTGTTAATTGGATGGACCTATTGCAATTTGTTAACGTTCCCTAACGGCAATACAAATACTAACAACATCTAACATACACACATTCGCTTCCACTCAAAGATATGATACATTAACACAAGAAGGAAGAACACCATAAAGTTGGACAAACAATATCAGGGTCAATCATTATTAATATTTAATTGACTACTAACTAATAAAATGAAGAAAAAAATACCATACTGTCGGAACTATTCATAGACCAAATATCAGAATCTTAGAAAACGGCGAAATCGATACCCCTAAAATACTATAGGATTAAGCACTTCTTTTCAGGAGTTCATGCATGTGTATACGACACCGTTTACAAATGCATAAACTCCTGAAAAGAACCGTTTAATACTTATAATTCTTCCATGTGAATCTTTTCCCTATTTTGATTATAAAACTGATTTTCAGGCTTGCTTTCAATCGGACACTATCGTAGTTTCCTGTCTGCGACCGCCATATTGTTTATATTGGTTATACAAAAAGTTCATCGAGCTATGAACGGATCAAAAACGAAAAAGTCGATCGAGTTATGAACGAATTAAAAACAAAAACGTGACAGTGCTCTTGTCCAAAATCAAAAGGTACGAAAACGATATACATTAATTCTACAAGAATTATAAATACATGACCGCTCTCGAGCTAAGAAAGTATAATCTGTTGAATGAAGACCATTGATCATAGGACAAGAAAGAAATAACTGATACTTCTAAGATATTTAATATCAAATAGTAATAAACATCTAAAGAATCAATGGTCCTTATGGGAGACCTGAATAAATAAGCCATCAATTTATTGAAATTAAATATTGAACATCAAATAGTGATATGATATTGAATGTCATCTCCGTATCTTTACATTGCACAGTGATATGGAAATAAACGTCAGAGAATACAGAAGGAATCACAAATGGACAATCCAGAGAAAGTGGCAACGTAAGGTACACAAGACGAAGAAAAACAAGACAAAAAACATAACACAATATGTGTTTGACACCACTATACGTAAACAGACATAAATAACGTAAATAAGACATGGACCCTTTTACAAACAATTGGAGGTAAAGACGAACCAAACAAACACAAATAACGTAAATAAGACATGAACCCTCTTACAAACAATTGGAGGTAAAGACGAATTGAGTATCGTTTTTATACGGAAATCGCAACGGACATCACAACACGGAACTCAGAACGTAAAGACACATAATAGGACAACACAAAGACTAAAAAAGGACCCCATCATTCGTGTTATATGTCAATATGCGTAAATAAATACTAATATTGTTATTAAAACATAAGATTTCATATGCAAACACGTATATTGTAGAATGACATTTCTCTATCCTTAACATTTCACCGTGATATGGAAATCGTGTTTGGATGCCAGTATGCGTAAATAAAAACAAATATTATTATTAAAACATATGATTTCATATTTCACGTATATTGTTTTCTTCTTCTGTTAATCAGGTCTTTGACAGAGGGTTTTCGCTCAATCACATACATGTGACATTGAAGAGTCTGATTTCCTATTATTTCGTAGTGAATAGAAGACTTGTAATACAAATCTTCAAATCATTTCATCAATATGACATCTCTTTTTAGTATCTTTGTCATTTATCAAGCTTTAAATTGTCACATTTAAAACAAATGATCGTATTTTTGTTATGGAAACAGTCAGAAATTTGTAATTGCCATCACGTTATTTAATTCTTTTTCTAAAACTGATAATGAGTTTTGAAATGTGAAATATGATTTTCTTCAAAGCACAATACTGAAATGCTATCAAAAAACTAATGCATAACAGATGACAAAATTAAAGAAAATAATGACTTTTTCTTTTACAGTTGCCGTAGAACTTTCACAAACAAAAGAAATCAGAAACGTTACATTACATTTTTGTACGTTGCGGAACGTTATTGTAAGTGAATGTACGTTTTATGGTATAAGAACTTAATCTTTTAATAGTCAGTTTAATAGAATTTAGAAATTGTGTGTTTTAATATTTACAATTGTACTTCATAGAAAGTTGATCCTTTGTAAACGCGATTCACATTGAGTACAATTTCACAAGATATATTTATAAATGGATCTTTTCTTTGCAATGTAAATGGAAATTTAAAACATTTAAGATTTACTAATTTTGTCAGTACTTTTATCAATCATTAGTTAGGACGTGACAACAAAAGACGAAATAGTAATTATGCATTATTGTTCATTGTTTGCCTCATAAGATTTCACAAGACGAACACGATGCACAACATTCAAAAGATATTAATAATACTTGAACATTCACATATACTTGTAGTGCAGTCAGGTGCGTGACAACAGAAAATACTTAAACAATTGTAATATCCTGAAATTTTGTACTTTGATGAATCTGACAAAAAAAAAAAAAAAAAAAAAAAGCTTTGCACCTTTATAAGATATATTAATGAAAATGTCTGCTCTCATGGCTAAAAATGTAACTCTCTCTCTCATTTTGTAAATATTGTATATAGCTGTTTTCTTATTATGTTTTGTATTGTATCTTATTGTGTATTATGAATGTATTTAATTTGTTATCTGTATACCAATGTATCAACAAAGGTTACCAAAAGAAAAAAAAATATATAGTAAAAAGGTAATGCTGCGTTATTGTTGATTGTTTGTCTCATAAGATTTCACAATCATTAACACGATGCACACAATTCAGGAAATGTAAAGAATACTGTTACAGTAATACATGCTTGTAGTGCCCTCGTGTACTCTGGAACCTCGAAAGATTCACATTTTTGCCATTCGCATATGGCATCTGACGCGAATTGTAAGTTGAAGATTAGTTCATTCTATATAATAATAACGATGGTCACCCATTTATTTGTAAGGGCTAGATTTTTACTGACATGTTGGAGACACTAAGTGCCTGTACCAAGCTAGAAAAGTGTGCTATTTTGTCTCTGTTTCTAAGATTTTGTGATTGTATTTTAGATGTCTTCCGATAGTAGAATAGATTTTGCTTTCATTTTTATTAATCAGTAATAGAAACGTTACAATATTTGGCCATTGCATTGCCATGCTGTCCTGCGATCTACGGCTTCTGATGAACCCTTTGGTATCTTCAAACTCTTCTTACACTATTTGGCCATTGTATTGTATGTCCTCCGATTTGCGGCTTTTGATTGCCCCTTTAATATCTTCAAACTTCCATACTTAGTAATTGAAACGTTGCAATGTTTTGCATGTATTCATTTAAACCCCTCCCATTTTTACGTAATATTGCAACGTTCAGTGCATAACAATTTTTTTGGTCTCTTATCAGTAATGCCATTCGCTTGTTAATATTAGTTCCTTGATTTATTACGTGTCAATATCGTATAGTTTACAAGGCAATAAAGATTATTTCTAAATAGACGATATTTCTACCGTAGATAAATGGTATGATATTTGATGCAGCGAAATAAATGACCGCCTAATCCTGTATATCATGATGCAAATGAAAAAATTGCTAAAAGCTGAATCTACGATAGCAAAATTGCTATAATGGATATCGATAATAAATAAATACGGTTTGTCAAAACAGAGACACCATTTTACCGCACCAGTAATAACAAAACATTAGATTACAACACAAACTGTCCAGCTAATCGAGTATAAAATTAAGATCAAATGTAGCAGCCATTTTACGTGCCAACGAAGATGTCAGATTGTCAAAGTATATATGAATTGACAAATTATATATGATCAATTTCAACAAACCAATAATAATACATCTCATTAACAGATTTAACCACGCCACGTTTTTGCACCTGTCTCAAAGTATATATGTATTGACAAATCAGATCAATTTCAAACCATCAACAAACCAATAACAATGCATTTCATTAACCGATTTAACTACGCCACTTTTTGGACCTGTCTCAAGCCAGTATCTTTAAACTTTTCTTACTCTTGATTGATTGTTAGTCATCGAGGAGGGGATCACTAGTTTATGATGATTCTTCTCAACGATCAGTTCTTCACATTGTAACTTGGGAATGACAGTTAATTCTGGTGGACAGTGTGTCATCAAACAGAGTAACACACAATTCTATGATTGCAGAAATAATTGAATATCAAAATTATTTAAAAAAAATAAAAATAAGAATTATCTTTGAATAACCTTAGTTTTGATGAAATAAAAAAAAAAAAAAAAAAAAAAAAAAAAACATTACAAAACAGTTCAAATAAAACTAAATCGTGGAAACGGACAAAGGCGACCGCTCACTTTTCTTACTTCAGTTGCAGTTATAAATAGTTTCTCGGTTACACTAGTTTCATGGCCTAAATGAGAATGAAATATCATTATCCTGTATTAATCTATTGTACCATTCAGTGCCCTTTTCTGTGAATCATATAAAGCTATGCATTACTCTTCTCCAAAACATGTCTGTACTTTTAAATTACAGTGTTGATAATTGAAACGTTTGTGGTTATTCCTTTCAGCCTTTAATTCCAATTGAAGTAATACATCAAAATCATTCACATCTAAGGCCATATTGTTTTACTACGATCAAACTTGCTATCATAGCAGACATAACAACGCATATCAAAGCGTAGTAGCATCAGCTTGATACGAGAAAGGAAAGAAAGAAAAATAAAGACCAGAGACAGGAATTTTATTTTCAAGAATGGCAATCACAACCATCAACCAGAAATGTCAGAAACGTAAACATTGTTGTGATTATAATTGTGTAAGCTCGTGCATTAACTGAATAAGGCGCAAAGTGAAAAAGAGATATAATTTGGAAGATTTATTTTGGTTCTTCATCATGTGTACAGTATGTTGCCAGTTTGTCTGGATTGTCCATTTGTGATTGCCCCTTCGGTATTATCTAACGTTTATTGTAATAATGTTTGGGTCTAACGGTCACAAATCTTACGAGTACGATTTTCGAACTCGTACAAAAAAACTGTATTAGACAAAATTTGTCTTTGATACAGTGTTCTAATGAACTTGTTTATGAAGTACGAGTAAAAAGTCTTGCTCAAAGTTGTGTGGCCGTGTAAAGCCTGACACGATCTAATGGAAACAGTAGATGTCACTATGCATTCTTGGAATAATCTTCATCAGATACATTCATAGTCAAAATATTGGTTTTCACAAAAAACTTGAAAGTCTTAGGGAGCAGAGAAACCAAAGGGTCTAAACAGGATAAGCACAACACTGAACCAATTTATTTAAATAAGCATTAGAGAATACCAAAAGGCAATTAAAAATGGACAATTGAGAGAAACTGACAACATAAGGTACACAAGACGAAGAAAAACAAAGCCAAAACACACCACTATGTGCAAGCAAACACAAATAAGACATGACCACTCCTACAAACAACTGGAGGAAAAGACGAACCGAACATCTTTTTTGGGTGGAAATGGTAACGGATATCACAACACGGGATTCAGAACATAAAAATACAGAATAGGACAACATAACAAAACAAACAAAAACAACATTAGCAACACGGACCCCACCAAAACCGGGATGAACTGATGTGCTCGCGAAGGGTTGGCAGTTCCTGCTTCTTATAAGGTACCCATCGTGTTACTCATATACACAGTCAAATCCCGTCAAAGTCTATGTAGTGATAGAGGAAATAAAACATCAACGTAAAAAGTAAAATATTCATTGTCATTTGAGATATGGATAACGGTCAATCAGATTGTGATGACCACTGTAGAATATGCATAGCGATGGCTTCAACCTAGGAGCAACTAATGTTATTAATGCTATTTTCTCTATTCTCTTGTCTTGTGTCCTGTGATTGGCATTTTACTTTTTCCTTATCATATCTATATCTAATATCTTTATATTTTTGTCAGACAATTAATGCAGAAATTATAGACCGGCATATGTTGTTGACAGTTTCTCCTTGCACAAAAAAATCAGACTATGGTATAGCTATACGAATATCAACAATTACCATTATTTCTTCACGTGACCTGGAAGTTAAATTGTTTGTTACATTTCCTCCCAACACGTGTCAATAATTAATATAATGAAGATGTATCATTGTCAACAAAAGATTTTTGTACTGCTACAATACATCCATTTTCGCCAATCATTTCAACATGTGGTCACAACCTCCAATATATTGTTCGTTAAGTATTGAAATTCTAAAGATGTGTTGAATATTTATATCTTTGGAAAAAAATCAGTTCTGGCACTTTGTTTTTGCTTAAAAATAAATTTATTCTATGAAGGAGTGGTTGATCAATCACTTCTCAATACGAGGAACATATCACTATTTATTACAGATTTTCGCTTGGTCTTATCATGCCATGCTAATAAATATTGATAAAAACAATGAATATCATTTTAAATATCAAATTATTTTCCTCTGTTTTGTCACTATTTACGCAAACACATGAAAAATCTCGCCTCTTGAACAGTTGTTTTTCCCCATAAAAATATCTCAAGATTAAGCTTTGAAAATATACAATGACGTCTTTTTTTTCTTTTTTTTTTTATACAAGGAATGAATGACTTTCTAGATATAAAACTGAACTGGTGGTATGGTTTTGTTGGTTTTTTTTTTATTGTATGACCAATAGTTGGTGGACAATTAAATAAAATGGCATCATGAAATGAATATTGGGCTAACTTTCGCAAAAATGTGAGCATATCTATGTTGCTTAGTTGGTACTTAGCAATGAAGCCATACCATGTTTCTTGGTCGCTTATATCTGTTCATATTATAAAGTAATTGTGAAGATTACAATGCATCATATAATGTAATTAGTTTATTCTGTTTTGCACAATGTTTGTTTTCTGTGCTGTGTTTTTCATTTTGTTTTGTCTTCGTTCTTTGTCTTGTGTTCCCGATATTGCATGTGTCTCTTGATTTTCTATTTAAAACGTTCTGCAGAGACGATAATAAACGATGGATTTTCATAAAGTACTGCGTTGACTACTAATTTTTTACCTATTTTTTCCCAGTATTGTTAAACATGATGTTATAGTGACAGCCGGAACCTTTTAACTGTAATGGAAGCGGGAGATTTTGCGCCGTAAAATCTGATTCAACCCACCATTTCTTTGGAAATCCCTGTACCAAGTCAGGGCCATTGCAGTTTTTCCAGTTTTTCTGTTGTTGACTGATTTTGTCTGTTTGTTGATTTATGAGTTTTGCCTTTCCCTTTAGAAGATTGCTTGGTGTTCGGTAATTTTGGTAATACCCTTATTCTTAAATACCCCCTTTTTTCATAACGTTTATTTAACACATAAAGTGGCAGGAATTGTTTTTTTTTTAGACTGATGAAACGAATATAGTAAGCTGTCCTAATTTTGAAAACAAATGTATGTTGAGGGAATATTACATTCTCGTGGATTTTTCTTGGTTATCCCAATGATATCATTGATACAACTGACACACACATTTCTTCCGTCATGAAGATTTACCTTAAAGAAAACTAGGCATTTTCTGAATATTTACAATAACATGCAGATGTTAATTGAATTTCCTACAATATAGAATTCCATTAGGAATATAGCTACAATTCTTGTATATATAAGTTGCCTTAAGCCCTATTCATAATCTTTTGAATTTTAATAAGCAATCAGGAAGTGTGAAATTATTGCAGAAATATATTTTTGCAATCCTTTCATATTCAGTAATCGCTATTTTTTATTCGACTGAAAAACTTTTCTTTACGATAGCAGATAATAGATGTTGACTTGTATATCTAGAAACTTTTCAATTGAAAATTTCAAAGATATATATTTTAATGCAATCAACATTGTCAAATAAAAAAGTAGATATAAAATTTAGTGCGCACGACGCGCTTCTGGAATAACAAATAAGGGTAATAACAATATTACCCAACACCGAGCATTCTTCCAAAGGGAAAGGCAAAACGCATAAGTCAACAGACAAAATCAATCAACAACCGGAAAACTAGGAAAACCGCAATGGGCCTGACTTGGTACAGGCATTTCCAAAGAAATGGAAGGTTGAATCGGATTTTACGGCACGAAACCTCCCGCTCCCACTACGGTATGCTTAAAATGGAAAGATTGAAATGCCAAATAATTAAAAATTTTGGGAGCAATAAAACCAAAGGGCATAAAAGGATAGCCAATATTGGCTAGATCACATATGCCTGAGGGAGGAGAACCTTCGTTAGATCACATATGCCTGAGGGAGGAGAACCTTCGTTAGATCACATATGCCTGAGGGAGGAGAACCTTAGTTTGATCACCTATGCCTGAGGGAGGAGAACCTTAGTTTGATCACCTATGCCTGAGGGAGGAGAAACTTCGTTAGATCACCTATGCCTGAGGGAGGAGAACCTTAGTTTGATCACCTATGTCTGAGGGAGGAGAACCTTAGTTTGATCACCTATGTCTGAGGGAGGAGAACCTTAGTTTGATCACCTTTGTCTGAGGGAGGAGAACCTTAGTTTTATTAATAATTACATCATTTAGGAACTGTAAATTTCAGTAATAAATATACATAATATACATAATAAACATAATAAACATAATATACATAATAAACATAATATACATAATATACATAATAAACATAATAAACATAATATACATAATAAACCATGTCAGTGTCTAAGATTTCCTTAAATTATCTTTTCTTGATTATATAATGATGCGAACAATGGTTTGTTTCACAAATTTAACATTTACTTATATCATAGATTTAGCAATATGTTTATAGAAAAGCCTGAATATACTAAAGGGGGGTAATCAGAAGCCTTAAATATCTAAGAACATACTAGACCAATGGCCAAAATAAAAAGGAGAGCCAATGGTCCAAAAACGCTTATCTTTACACAGAAAATTAAACCCCACTTCGGCAGTGTAAGAATTTCTTACTTCAATAGTGGCACTAGTCGTGTTGCTTTAAAAAATCCGGTGATGTTACGACAGAGTAAAGAAGGTCGACATAGTGACTACGACAATATCTAGGGTCATCTGTTTCACAGATATTCCATAACGGTTCACCAAGTCAATTAGGTTATTGTTAGATGATTATTGATGTGTTCCCTAAATAATTTTCGACATTTCAACAGTTCATCTTTTAATTTTACTGAGAGGTCTAAAACTCCGAAATTCCGTTAAGATTTCTGCATAGAAACGATTTTGCTGCGTCATTCCTCGGTTGTTTCTAGGAAGGTTATTGTCTTATTTACGTCATTTGTATTTGATTGCGTATAGTGATGTCCAACACATATTATAGAAACAACTGGAGTTAAAGACGAACTTTTATGATGTATTAATGCTATTGCATTGGATAATTTCTCCCCGACACAAAACACTTCTTATACGGGAAACGTTACCGTTACAGAAGAAATGTTGGTTACGGAGGTCAATGTGTAACTACCAGATATTATAACAGAGGAGTTGTTAGAGCTGTTAAGTAAGAGTTTTACATAGACGTCAATATCATATAACAGTTACTAGAAAAGGAAAATTTACGATAGGGAAAGAAAAATCGTCCCTTTTTTCGTTGACACGTGTGTTAAATAAATGTTAGAGAAAACAGAAGGGACAATCAATAAAAAAACTGGCAACATTGGGTACAAAGGACAAAATACGAAGACAAACAAAGCAAAACACATAACACAGTATGTGTTGGACACCTTTATAGGCAAATAAATACGAATCTTTATGAAGTATTAATGATATTTTATTAGATAATCCCTCTCCGACACATTACCGTTATGGAAGAAATGTTGGTTACGGAGGTCAATGTGTCACTATGAGATATTATAACAGTGCCGATTTCAGAGCTGTTAAGTAAGAGTTTTACATAGCCGTCAATATCATGTAACAGTGACTAGATTTATTTTTCTCTGATAATCACACACACAACTGTTTATAGGGAAGTTAAACTGAAGGCAATGATCGGTAATGCGCTAAATACACTGTATACAATATTAATGGGTACTTAGTGACGCTAATCGTGTTTTATTACGTAAATCATACGGAATGTATTTGTTTACGGTAAAACTTTTTTGGATTTACGTTAAGCTACTTTTATAATGGGTATTTCCTATATTTTTTATTTGAAGTGTTTATATGAATTATTAGGGTATATATGGATTTTGGTTAAGACTTATATATCTGTGCATAATCCAAATGTAACAAAATGTCAACAAATTGTAAATAAAAAGCGTTATAAGTAAGTATAAGCTACATATCAAATTTGAGTTCGAGTAACTTAGTACAGACATAAATTGTTTTATAGGACGATTGGTTGGATGCCAGACATGGTATGATGTCTGGAATTAATATTCCTGATATTTGTTTCAGTGATTATAAACGTATATATTTACATTTATTGGTAATATACCTCATGTGTATTAACTATGAGAGGGACAGTCGTGGTCGTGATCGTATGGTTGTTGGATTTACAACTACCTATGCAATCAATACCCATCACCACTAACGTTGTGAGTTCGAATCATGTTCAGGGGAGGTGTGCTTGATATAACATTATGTGATAAAGTTTATCAGTAACTTGCTCCAGGTCGGTGGCTTTCTCCGGATCCTCCATTACTAAAACTGAGCATTACGATATGACAGAAATATTGTTGAAAGTGGCGTTAAACACCATAACCCCCTAACACCTACCCAGGTACTATGCTGCCACGTGTATGGATGATTACAATGTAGATGGCGCCAGAAAATTAATTCTAAATAAGATTGTATTATGATGCTGGTTTTCATGATATCAAAGGAACCTTTTAATTTTGATTTGTAAATAATAATAGTCTTTATGCGTAAGCAAGATGAGTATGAAGATATCAAAGAGGCAATCAGAAACCGTATATCGGAGAGGAACAGACAACACAATGGCCAAGAGAAAAAAGTACAAAAGGATAAACAACGATCGACAAAACATACATATAAAACTAAAGATCGAGTAACACGAATCCCACTAAAAACTGGGGGTGAAATCAGATGCTCCGGAAGGGTAGCTCATAGAATATAATTTAATTACAAAATGGTAAAGCATCAGTTAAATGCACAAATGACTGAAATAAACAACATAAAAATGTAAAAAAAAATATATAGTTCGTGTATCAGAATATGTCTTGTGTTTGTTTACAAAAAATAAATCTAAATTAGCCGTAAACAAACATAGCATGTGATGAAGAGAACATAAAAACAAGACAAAACATAACAACAATGGTATCGGATAAAGGGGTAGAATTGCAATTTGAAGTGATCAAAGTTGCCTGGATGAAAATATTTGTAATTCAAGAAAGTAACTAATTTCGTAAGGGATATTATTTTTCTTTATAACGATATACTATTGGTTCTATATATCCGTCATGTTCCGTTTGAAATTTGCATTCGATGTCGTGCTAGATAATAGCATATCTTTCTTTCTAAATCAACAGAAAGACGCTGTATGTTTTTGTTCCGTTGGTCTGTTATGTCTATTGGGATAAAAAGAAAAACGTAAAATACCACATTGTTGGAACATTTCCAAAATGTAATAACAAATCGTAGAAAGAGGCTACGTCCAGACCCTCATCTCATATATACACGACCACTCCCTTCCTGTGTTGATAAATGCACTTCAATAAAGACTCGCGGGGTTTCATTTGTTTTATATACCCATAATTCCCTTCTGATGTTTTCTAATGTTTTAGTACATTTTCTAGTTTTATTTGCTATGCGTATATTTTATATAAATTTTGCAAGTACAAAGAAAAAAACCTCAGGGCGTGTGTACTCTTCATCCGTGTTTGCATAATTTATAAAGTTTTTATTTTTTATTTTATTTTATTTTTTTTATTTTCTCCATTTTATAGTGAATCCGTTGCCAAAATTACTACAATTTTGATAATAAAATGTAATTTGTCATATTTAAAAACTGAATTTTAATTTTTACAAAGCAAAATAAACTACAGTATCTATATTTCAGGAGGAAAGCACAGAATATCAAACTGACTTGACAGAAATCATAACATGGATTTTTTTGATGGACGGAAAGAGTTGTAGAAAGAGTTAGAAAATACCAAAGGGGTAATCAGAATAAGTAAATCGACCAATGACAGAGAGCACAATGGTCAAAAGAAAAAAGTACGATCTCCAAAACAGTAGCCTGTCAAATTCTCGACTTAAACAGTTTCAGCCTGGAACATTTTTCATGTAAATTGTTTGAGCATATAACATTATCGATGCGAACAATTTCATATTATAACCACTGACTGCCACATTATCGATGTTAGTAGTGTTAGCCAGTAATATTATCGATAATAATAGGCTTAGTCGGCAAAATTATAGATGTGAATATTGTTTTTTGCTTCCCGATCCTTTAATAGTCTTGTCTACAGGAAACGACATGGAAATAGCACACATTCTAAAGTTGTCAATTAGCTATTTCTCATTTGTGTGTTTCATAACGCTAAAATGGTTGTAATGCACGACAAATATTTCTGTTTTAGCAGGGTATATTTGAATTTGACGATACAAAAACTAAAACAAGACATGCCACATCATCATAACAGTTCCAAATTCCAATAGGGCAATCGTGGAAAAAGGGGTCAAATTGATACCCCTCTAACACACATATATCAATTATTATTTGAGACAAATACAAACAATAATCAAGGGGAACAAACACAGAAGACCTCAGATTAACAGGTGCCCGAAAGTGATAAACCATACTGTTATAATACCCATATTTGGCATTCATGGAGCAAGTCCTGTCTACCCTTGTGAAGCATTTCGTCTACGTTCCTATTTTCTATTTTATTTAAATTTCTTTTTTATGAAAGTCACAAATGTCCGCTATCTATTTTTGTTTCGAGACTTACTCAATCTTTAGTTTTATGTGTAGACTTTGTAAATTGCTTGTCCTTTTGTCCAGTTACGTTTGGTCATTATGTTCACGAGAAATATTGTACCCTCCTAACTGAATTTAGTACTGCGTTGACTGCTGTTTTACCTATTTTGTTACAGTATTGTTATAAATGGTGTTATTGTGACAACCGGAACCTTTAAACCGCAATGAAAGCGGGAGGATTGGCGCCGTAAAAATTCTAATTCAACCCACCATTTCTGTAGAATTACCTGTACCAAGTCAGGGCCATTGCGGTTTTTCCAGTTTTCCGGTTGTTGACTGATTTTGTCTGTTTGTTGATTTATGAATTTTGACTTTCCCTTTGGAAGATTGTTCGGAGTTCAGTAATTTTGTAATTACCCTTATCGTCGAACTTTTCTATGGTTTGAAATCGTTGTTTTATTCATCCTACTCACTACCATCAATTGTCTTGTAGTCTTTTATATTATCACCCACATTTCTGAAATGTTGCTAAAATGAAGTTAACCACACATGACTCTTAATCCTACCATTCATTTTTAAATCATTGACCACTAGCAAGTGATTAGTTGACTTTTTTTTTAATTGTTAATCTTTGTAAAATGTGCAATAAGCTATTTCATAATCAAGACGATGTAATATTTTTGTCAAACAATTTACAAAAATAAGCCAAACATTTTCTTTGGAAGTCTTTCATATAAAGGGATCTTTTTGCATCCAATATGGTATGTCTTCATTTACGGCTTACCATGATCCTAACACAATGCCTTAATTAAAAACGTACGATATTATGAAGAAATCTTATGTAAATGTCCCTTAAAAGACTCTTTGACACTTATAAGCTGTATAATATTCTCTTAAATCTATAAAAGAAATGTCGTACAGTGCTGCTTACTATCGTCGTATACAGCTTATGGGTCGTCAGTGGGAACTAAGATAAAGATTAAATACCAATTAATGGGAACAGTGTTAAAACATAATCCAGATAGACAAAACAACACCGGTGAAGCAACAAATATCCGTTAGAGAGAACACTTGACAAACGTAATCCGGATAGACAAAATAACATCAGTGAAACATCAAATACCCGTTAGAGGGATCAATGCAAAAAACATAATCTGGAAAGAAAAAAAAAACAACACCGTTGTAGCCCCAAATATCCGTTAGAAGGATCAATGTTAAAGCATAATCCGGATAGACAAAACAACACCAGTTATAAAAACATAGATATCAAATGTAGTGAAGACGATGCGTTACTGGAATAACCTTCAGCAGATACTCTCAAAATAGAAAGATTGGAAAGCCAAATAATTTAAAGTTTTGGGAGCAATAAAACCAAACGGTCTAAACAGGACAGCCAAAATCAGCTTGAGAGAGAAGAACCTTAATTATATTAACAGGAACTGAAAACTTTAGTAATAACTGTATCTAATAAAACATAGCATTGCCGAAGCACTGACTACTGGACGATTTAGAGGGGATTGTTGGTTTTGTTAATATTGATGGAGTTGCTAACAATCCCGGCTTAAACATTCTTTTCATGAAATTTGTAAGAGAACTTAGTCGTTTTTGAATATGTTAACGAGTTGGCACGTTAAATAACTAACAGTCAGTGACAAGAGTACCAATACTTCCAATTCTTTATTACATTTGATAAAGTTAAGTGCTTGCAATTGAGTATTTAGGTTTCTAGTTTCAATAATTAATTTCGTAATGCGTTAAGATTGTATTGTATTGTTATGCAAGTCGTAAATAATTGCGAAAACTTTTGTTTAAATGGTTCAAAGTACTTCTTCGATTAAGATATCTTATTTAGCAGTTGATAACAATTGCTTGCTAATTATGGTCTAAAAGCATAAACGCTGATTGTACAAATAAATTTCATGCTATGCTATCGACCGTAATTAGGGACATTTTACATAGAATCAAACTTTTTCGTCACTACATGATATAACATGATAGTCTCAAGAGATCCGGAGTTTCTTCATTTCCGTAACCGAGCAGATTATTAGATCAGACTTCGCCATTAGTCTTTGTTGAAACTTTCTATACGAATGTACTATTAACAGATCCTACTGACATATGTGTTAATTTAATATTGCAAATTTTGACATTTGGAGGCTAATTGCCATGGAATATATGTTTTAAAGATGAACGATAATGTCAATGAACGGATGTTCAACAGAAACATGAAAGATTGCCATGTAAGGTTTAAATGATAAATATTTGAAGGATGAAGGTCAGGTATTTAGAACGAAACCTGTTTTCTTTTCTTACGGTATATATATTTTTTAAAGACTTTGTAAAATTAAAATGAAAGACAAAAAAAAAAAAATAATAATAAAAACAAAAAAGAAAAGAAAAATACCACACTGTCGGAATAGTTCTAAAATCCAATATGAAGAAAAGTTCTAATATACCAAAAAGAGTCACCAGAAGCCGTAAATCAAAGAAGGACATGCAATATAATGGCCAAAAGGACAAACAACGATCTACAAAACATTAAACAGAAACTAAAGATGAACAAATACCTCTCACGTCAAATCTTTGAATTAGCAAAACAGATAACAAAACAAACGTTGATGTAGATTCAGGTCCTGGCTTAGGACAGGCACACACATGTTGTGGGGTTAAACCGATTTAATGGGATCCAACCCTTACATTTGATCATTGGATCTCCATGCGTAGGCGGTGAAAATATTGCACTATATTAGAGTGACGGTCTTTCGACATTATTTTTTTTTATCAATTAGAAAAAATAATCGGACTGAAGAATATTTGGATCAATTGAAAAAATAAAATAGGCCAAAAAATGATCAAAACATTTTAATGAAATATGATGTTTATCAATAAATCACATTTTCCTGTTGAATGTATCAGGATTTCGTAAACAATAATTAACAACCTCTTTTGTTGTTGGAACCTTTTCAAATAGACATTAAAAATGACCTTGCAAATATTTAATTAAATATTGGGTTACCTGTTAATTGGATTTGCTTTGAACAGACAGAAATTGGAATTGTATTATTATATTCTGTTAAATACATTAAAGTCAAAAAAAGGCGTTTGCTTTGTTTATTTAACATAACATTTATATTAAGTTGTTAATTGCAAACATATGTTGGGATCACATTATTTCCTACATAGTAAATGTCATCCATTTTATATACGCATTTTAATTGTTTTTTGTGTTGTCCTATTAAATATCTACGTTCTGAGTTTCGTGTTGTCATGTCCGTTACGATTTCCGCATAAAAACGATGTTCGGTTCGTCTTTATTTCCAGTTGTTTGTAGGAGGGCTCGCGTCTTATTTACGTTTATTGTATTTGTTTGGGTATAGTGGTGTCCAACACATATTGTGTTTTTGTTTTGTTTTGCTTGTCTTCGTCTTGTGTACCTTATGTTGCCAGTTTCTCTGGATTTTCCATTCTTGAATGTTCCTTTGGTATTCTTTAACATTTATATAGACAGATATTGTCTACAATTGTCTGTGGTCGTCTTGTGTCATTTTTGTTTACAGTAAATAAGGGTAATAACAAAATTACCGAACTCTTAACAATCTTCCCAATGGAAAATCAAACCTTTATAAGTATATAAACAGACAAAATCAGTCAACAACCGAAAAACTGGGAAAACCGTAATGACCTTGACTTGATACAGGAATTTCCGAAGAAATGGTGGGTTGAATCAGATTTTACTGGCGCCAAACCTACCGCTTTCATTAGGCGATAGCTTAACATCGAAACGACAAAAAATGTTTGAGATCGTGTATCAGAACATACATTGTAGCATTATTATCACTAATGCATTGTTCTTGAACGAGATGAATACTGACGACGTGAAACCCTTCCAGAGCATATGGATCACCCCTGGTTTTTGTGGACTTCATATTGCTCAATCTTTGTAGTATGGATCACCCCTGGATTTTTGTGGACCTCGTGTTGCCCAATCTTTGTAGTATTTTGTTGATAATTGTTTATCGTTTTTGTCAGCTTCTTTTGGCTATCGTATTTTCTGTCCGTCGTCTGTTTACGGTCTCTGTTTTCATTATTTGGTATCTTCAATCTCTACGATTAAATTCAAAGCAGAGAGGGATACGCAATGGAGTTACTAGCTTATACCTGTTGATCTTAAAACCCTATTCTAAGGACGTCATTGCAAACTAACCGACAGTCATGCTTGAAAACTAACCGACGGTCATCCTCAATAAATATGCTGATTCCTGTTCTAATGCATATTGACAAAAACACCATTTTGGTCTCCCTTTTAGCTGGATTTGTTAAAATTATCGTATAGAGAAGTTTGTTCATCTGTCGTGATTTCTAAATACCCCCCGTTTTTTTTAAACAAGCGTGAAGATAAGACCAGGAAACAAAAGTAGCCCGTAAAATCTTATCAAAAACTTGCATGAATAATTTTTATACTCGTATAAATTTAAAAAATAAACTTATAAATTTGCGGAATCTTTCCACCACGAGCAGAATAAAGTAAGTGCGCTTAGGTCATGGCGTAGTCACGCGATTGTGACACAAATTCCTTTTCGGCCTCCTTTTAGGATGAATTTGTTAAAATTATCGTACAGAGAAGTTTGTTCACATGCCTATTTAGACAAGCGAGAAGATAAGATGTTAAACCAAAGGTAACCCGTAAAAGCTTAATAAGAACTTACACGAATCATTTTTCATCTCATATCTAAGTAAAAATATATTTTAATATTTTCGGAATCATTCATCCACGAACAGAGGTGATAATAATCCATTAACGTAGGTGCGCTTAGGTCAGTGAGTAATCACGCCATTGTGAGAAAGATTCCTTTTCGGTCTGATTTGTTAAAATTATAGTGCATAGAAGCTTGTTCACTTGGCTCTATAAACACACGTGAAGGTAAGATAATAAACCAAAAGTAACCATAAAATCTTATAAATAACTTGCATGCATCAATTTACTACTCATGTCTAAGTAAAATATATATTTCTAAACTTGCGGAATCATTCCACCACGAGCATAGTGGATAATAACTCATTAACGTAGGTGCGCTTAGGTCATTGGTTATTCTCTCGATTATGACAGAGAAATTCGTTTTTGTCTCCTTTTTAGCTGGATCTGTTTACATTATGGTACATAATGCACCAAAGGTAATCCGTAATATCTTGTTAATAACTTGCATGCATCAAAACATATTTTTTTTGTTAATTCCATAACGAACAGAGTGGATAACAGTCTCCATTAAACTAGATGCACTTAGGTAATTGAAAATAATCACGCGATTAATTTTATCATGCAGGAAAATATCAAATCTATTGTTATAAATGTATTCAATATAACGTGAGGACAATAAAATAAACAATCAAAGTTAAATGATGACAATTAAAATGTTTGTCGTTTAATTGAAATATCAAAAATATTGTCCTCTGTCGTGTTGGCTTTATTTATTTCATGATATTGAAATGGTGCTGATTCTTCATAGCAAGTATTTGAGGGTTGACATGATATTGAAATGGTGCTGATTCTTCATCGCAAGTATTTGAGGGTTGACATGATATTGAAATGGTGCTGATTCTTCATAGCAAGTATTTGAGGGTTGACATGATATTGAAATGGTGCTGATTCTTTATAGCAAGTATTTGAGGATCGACATGATATTAAAATGGTGCTGATTCTTCATAGCAAGTATTTGAGGGTTGAGATGATATTAAAATGGTGCTGATTCTTCATAGCAAGTATTTGAGGGTTGA
>MJUT01031287.1:219658-233657 GCA_002080005.1 Gigantidas platifrons
ATGATATTTAAATGGTGCTGATTCTTCATAGCAAGTATTTGAGGGTTGACATGATATTAAAATGGTGCTGATTCTTCATAGCAAGTATTTGAGGGTTGACGATTTACTCACGTGTAGATAACACGTGCACAACTGCTTCATGTCAGTATGGAAGGAGGTTTGGTTTCATAAAACTAGTTAATCCCCTCGACCTTTTTTTACTGAAGTGATTGTGCCAAGCCAGACTGTGAGCGGTCAAGTTCCGATTTTCTCCCGTTTCTACGATTTTTGTGAATTGGATTTTGTAACTATTCGAGAGCGTGGCATTTTGTTTTTCAGCTCATTCATATAAATTACTCTGGTGGTGGCTAAATTATTTCAATATTTTCACTTTTCGGTAGCAACAGTTCTATCGATGATGTCTCTGTGTTCTCTTTGATATGTTCAGCCTTTCTGTATTGACAACTTGTCACGGAACAATAGTGTCAACATATTTATCTTTGTTAGATTTTTAACGGAAGTATTTCGCTATGATTTTTATCTTATTCTGTATTGGATAAACATATATTTCCGTAATCTACGGATCTCACACAACTTATAAAACGCATACCAATAATAGCATTATCGGATTAAAAACATTGAATTAACAAATTGGATGAGATCAAAGGTTTTTTTTTAATGATGTTTGTTCAAACATTCCAGCATATTAACACGAACTAATAAATAAATAAATCCCATCGTTTTAGCATATGGGTTGAAAGAATTTGCAGCTTTATACAGTTAAGTGGGGACACGTTGATAGTGTAATAATTAGCGTGTTCGTTTCGAGTGCGATAGATCGCGGGTTCGAGCTCCGGTCAAGTCAAACCAAAGGCTATGATATTGGTATTTGCTGCTTATCTGCTATCACACAGCATTAAGGAATACGATCCAAAACTACTTGGTTTGGAATAGTAATAGTGTGTCTGAGTGGAGCGACATGTCCACCTCCGGACTGTTGTTTCAGAAAACAAACACTATACAATTCAGCTAAGCGTGTAGGTCTAGTAGAAAACGGGCATCACTATCTCATCGAATGTAAATAAACGTTAGAGAATACTGAAGGGACAATCAAAAATGGACAATCCAGAGAATCTGGCAACATAGAGTACACGAGACGAAGACAATCAAAGCAAATAAAAACATAGCTTGTTCTCGATATGAAATAGTTCCAAACTTGTCCATGTGGCTTTACACAACAATCGCTCAGTCAATAAAGCAACAACAGTAGAGCTACAAATACCAACTTCATTAGTCTTTGGATTGACCTGACGGAGGCTCGAGCCCACGAACTCCAGCAAGCGAAGCGACCAAGCTAAACATGACACTATCGATACGGTCTAGTTAATCTAAATTTCTTATATACAGTGAGACTTTCTTTGCACACTGTTACAACTGTATATACAATATTATTCATTGTAACATGAATGCCTTGTTTTTCCTTTGATCTTTTTATGGTTTATATACCAGAATGTAAGCAACAGCTAAGAACTATGAAATAATATACGCATAATAGAGATATTGCACACTTTAAATCTGGGCTGTAGCTTTATTACTCTCAGAGAGCGTGCAATAACCAACGATCCAGATGTTATATTGCATCGCGTCATGTTACAAATCATTTATACTACTGTTTTTTTCGAGTTAAACGGTCAAACAATCGCATTCTTTGTATTCGATTGTTTAACCGCTTAACTCGGAATACCCTGGTATATATATTAATTATTCAAGGGACATGATAGAAAAAGTTATAGTAATCGGAAATATAGGAAAGCATATACTTTGTAGTAAGTAGTATATGCAATACCTAATATAACGGTAGCCTTCGTGAACATCATCATATGGTAGTTGGATTTACAACTAACTTTGCAATCAGTGCCTATCACCACATGTAGACATGTCACACCACTCAGAAATATTATCTTTCTTAATAATGCGTGCATGGCAGAGACGGAGATAATATCAATTAGTGGACACGTCAATCATTGCAGCGCGGAAGCGTCTTTTATGATCCTGTAAGGCTAAAAATAACTGACATACTTATTGGTTTTACTCAATGTTAATATTTTAAACATCACTGATTACTGCTTTCGTGACAAAATAAAAATCAATCATTAAATGAAAATAAAAAAAAAATCATTAGTTAAACATGGAACATAACCTAAAAACCGAAATATTTTTTATCCAATATACCGCAAAAATGTAAATGGATTAGAAAGTCGTAATTTCATATAGCAGTGATTAGAAAAAAATAAGAAGAAAAACACAATTTTATATACACAGACTTTAATTGACATTTTTTATTTTTCAAATATGTACATAGGCGTTGTCGCTGTCGTAGTTAGATTTATAACTACCTATGCAATCAGTGCATTTCGTCACTAACGTAGTGACTTCGAATCCCGCCCATGTGAGGTGTACTCGATACAACATTATGTGATACAGTTGGTCAGTGCCTTGTGACAGATCGGGGGTTTTCTCCGTGTTCTTCAGTTTCCTCCATCAATAAAACTGACCGTCACGATATAACTGAAATATTGTTGAAAGTGGCGTCAAAAACCATAATTCACCCAGACAATAATGTACAGTTTTATCAGCAGTGCGGCAAGGTCAAATACATCCAAATTTTAAGGTCAAAGCGATCTGTGAAAAACGGAATACGGCGATAAAACAAAATAGAAAAAATACGTCACATATTACCATAAAAGGAAGGCGAAAATCAATAGCCATTTCATTTAATTAAAATAATTTTTTTTTTGTAATTATTTTAGACAATGTTTTAAGCTCAATTAGACATTTCATTTACTCCGTTAAATAACAAAAACATACAGATATCTCCCCCAAAAAGGTGCTATATTACATAAAAATTGTGTTGAACATTGCCAATATTTAATCTGTTAAATAGTAAAAACAAACAGACATCTTCCCCAAAAATGTGCTAAATTTCATGAAATTTGTGTTGAACATTGCTAATATTTAATCTCATTGAAAAGATTAACGAACCAAGTCAATATTTGTACAAACTTCCGCTCGAGGCTTCTCCAATTTCTAATTACAAAAGATGCGCGAAATGTTGACATAAGACTTTGTATTTTTGGTTGACGTAACAAGTAATATTTTAGTAACATACAACAATGACCTCTTTAATTCTGTAATACCGTAATGAGAAACGTCAAATTTTACAATTAAAAGCATCAAAAATTTAGAATACCCACAGCGAAAAATTCCAAAGTGCAAATTGTTTATTCGAAAAAAAAGTTGCCGGAAGAACGCATTTGGTGATTGCTTTGCCGGTTGACATAGGAAATTGTTGGTTCACCAATAATTCACTTACCGCTCACTACAAGGATGAGGAAAGCGTTCAAAACTGTTCAATTTAACTTAGAAAATCTATATATAATGACATACACAGAATAGTTAAAATTGGGGGGTGGGTGGGGGGATGTGATAAAAACACATGTGACTAGTAATACAGCGTCCACTGTTATTTTGAAGATGACCTATTGGGAGACAATAATTGATTGATGTGCTTAACGCCAACTTTAGCAGTATTTCAGCTATATAGTGGTGTTGGGAGACAATGTTAGCAAACAAACACTATATTAAATAATACCCCACGTGTTTATTTAAAAAATGGAATAAAAATGATTTAAAAATATTTGCTATACACATCGAAACAATGGGAATTAGGGCTTCGGAGACTATTACTGCAAGAAAAACAAACATCTTGCAGTACCCTCTTTCAGGCATAGGTGACTTTAGCTGATTTTGGCTATCCTGTTTAGGCCCTTTGGTTTTATTGGTCCCAAACCTTTCTAATCTATCGATGTTGAGCGTACGCGATGAAGATTGTTCCAGGAACGTGTCGTGCGCTCTATATTTGATATTATATATACTGTTTTGTTACAATAGAGATTAATTTATAAAAGTGCTACATCACTTCTTTTCAAATCTCAATGATGCATAGTATAACTTCCTGTATGTAATTCACCTTATTTGTATAATAAAATATGTTTACGGAAAAGACAACATTACAACAGACCAACAAGGGACATGAATGTAAATTACATTAGTGAATGTTGTCTATCTTTTGTTTTCCCGTATTTATTTATTGACGTTAATTATTATTTGTCCTCTGTTTGTTTTTTTTTATTATTGTCTACCACGTGTTTGTCTTTATATTGAGTTAGAATTTTTTTAATCACGTCTTCGTATTTTCTGCCTTTCATACATGTACTTTTGTACCCTAATGGTTGTAGAATGTTAAATGTCCTACACAGTAGACTAAGACATAGATCTAGTAACTTGAATGCCGACCTTTTAAGGGTAAATTTAATTAATGACCCAGGTTGTGTCTGTGGATGGGTAATAGAGGATGATATTCACGTTTTTCTAGAGTGTTATGTTGAAGCTCGTGAACAGTTGACAAATGTTATATAGTTAACAATAAAATAAGTTTAATCTAATCTACCCTAGTGTATTTTTAGTGGATCAAAGATACTAATATTTACTTAACGCATAACGTTTTGGCCAATAAAACTAATTTAACACGTCCACTCTTTATTGAAGTGTCAGTCCCAACTCAGGGAAGTGAGCGACCATGCATTTGTGTGTAAGGGGTATCGAATTTGGCTGTTTTTACGATTTTTCTCCTGTCAGATTTTGGAAATTGTTCCGACAATCTGGCATTTTTCTTTTGTTATTATTTTGTTGCCCCTATTTCTATTTTTTGCTTCTGCAGTAATGCTGGATCAAACGCTGTGTAACCCAAATTCAAATACCAAAAAAAAAAAAAAAAATACAAAAAAAATAAAGAGTAGATATTAGCTCAAAATATTCTAATATTCAGTCCAAAGTTAGGGTGTTTAACGCCACCTTCAACAATATTTCAGCTATTTTTGTGGCTGTCAGTTTTATTGTTGGAGGAAACCGGAAAAAAACCACCGACCTGTTGCAATTTTATCAAATACATGTAATGTTGTATCATGTGCATCTCGCGATCGCCATTACCGGATTCGAACTCACAACTTTAATGGTGATAGGTACTGATTGCACAGGTATTTGTAAATCCAACTGCCATTCGATCAAGACCACCCCAAAAAAGTTTCTGTTGAAATTGTAGCCATGTTTTAAACTTTAGGATTTGATCTATAATTATGCATTGAACTAAGACATTGTATATTACACTTCCCATAATGTTAGATACTACACTGCACTGATTGAACGTTATGAAGCCGACAGGAGTGGTTTAACATACTAACAATCCCCAAGACGTTTGAGAAGACAGAATCAATGGTACAGAGTATGTTAACGTTGATTACAGTATTTACTGAAGGAGTAGCATGTGCTGCCTTTATGAGAAAGTCTAGTTTGTCAACGATGGACTAGTATGACAAGGATTGCTAAGATTCTGATACACTTGCAGAATTATTTACAAGCAGAAATACAATGAACAAACATTGAACAAATTTCTTAAAGACAAAAAACAAAATCAAAAATAATAAAATAAATAAATAAGAAAAAGAAAACTAATGGAGTTTAATTAATTAAATACAAAGAGTCACAATATATCGATACCCCTAACGCACATAAAAATGACCACCCTCTTTCCTGTGAGTGGTACATACACTTCAATAAAAACAATTGACGTATACACCTATTACATGTTGTTTTGTACTTCTTTTTTTCTGATATACATGTTGATAATGCACGTGATTCTAGAAAAAATGAAATCTAATAATACCACACTGTCGGAACAATTCCAAAATAAAATACAAAAATCGAAGCAAGAGTGGCAAAATCGACAACCTTAACACACACAGATGACGGTTTCTTTCCTTGCTTGGCGGGTTAAGGAATAGTGCATCTGTTATATTATTTTCTGATAAACATGTTATTAAGTTTATCAGTGACTTGCCACAGGTCGGTAATTTTCTCCGGGTCCTCTGTTTTCGTCCACCAAAACTGACCGCCGCAATATAACTGAACTATTGTTGAAAGTGGCGTTAAACACCATCAAACAACAACAACAACAACAATAACAACAAAACAACGTACGTGATTATAAAAAGATAAACAATCACATTCAATCAATTTTCCAAATCAATCATTATGATACCTAACGTGTCAAATGTATTTTATTGTTTGTCTAAAAATTCCTAAAAACTCTCAATGATGATGTATCGTTTACATTCGTTATCATTTTAACATTTGACAGTTATTTGATTCAGTTTAAACAATATTGACGCCGTTATACAATCATATGGTTGATTTAGCGTTAGGTAGAATTATCATTAGTGGTTGAACCAGCCAAAATACCTTAAGCGACAAAAATACCTTTACCGGTCAAAATACACAAAGCGGTCATAATACATTAACCGGCCAAAATACATAGAGCGACCAAAATACATTAACCGGCCAAAACACTTTAACCGGCCAAAATGCCTTAACCGAGCAAAATATCTTAACCGGCCAAAATACCATAACCTGACAAAATACCATAACCTGACAAAATACCATAACCTGACAAAATACCTTTACCATTATATATTGTAGTTTATCTAGCACACATCACTCACGGAAAGCGATCATGTTATGTCTTTGTATAATAAAAGTTTGAAAATACCAAACAGGTAATATAATAGGAATCTGTAAATCGAAGGCCACACAATACAATGACCAACGGAAAGAGGACTAAAGGACACACATTGATCTACAAAACACTATACAGAAAACAAAAAGGTTGACCAACACCAACCAACTAAAATCTGCTTGCATATGTGGGTAGCGGTTCGCTTACAACAAGTAACCAGAAACATTATGCTCACCATATTAATTTAAGTGCACTGTATATGCCTCTAAATTGTTTGAAATTCAAATGTAATGGCGTATGTAACTCACGTACAAGATACGTTCAAATGAATAGGGTAGTCTAACAATGATCCACGCGGAGCCATGCTGGCCTTGTGGATAGGGTCGTTGACCAATAATCACATGACTAGCTATGCTTACGTGAATTAAAGCCCCGCCACCCACTTTAAGTGTTATCGTTCCCTGATACATAACGATAAAAACCAAAAAGCGTACGACCCAAACATAATTCAACTTCCGGTACACCCGGGTTCCACTCGCTTTTATGTTGGGCTCGTGTTGCTCTTGCCAATCCTTCGTTTTCTGTGTAGTGTAAATAAGGGTAGTAACAAAATTACCGAACACCGAGCAATCTTCCAAAGGGAAAGGCAAAACTTATATGTCAACAAACATACAAAATCAGTCAACAACCGGAAAACTGAGAAAACCGCAATGGCCCTGACTTGGTACAGGCATTTCCAAAGAAATGGTGGGTTGAATCAGATTTTACGGCGCCAAGCCTCTCGCTTCCATTACGGTTAAAAGGTTCCGGTTGCCACTATAACAGCATTTTTAACAATACTGGGACAAAATAGGTATAATAGTAGTCAACGCAGTACTTCATGAAAATCCATCGTTTATTATCGTCTCTGCAGAACGGTTTAATGTATATCATTGATTGTTCTTTTTCTTTTTGCCATTGCAGTGTCTATCCATCTTCTCTTTACGATTTCGTTTTACCCCTTTGGTAACTTCAAACTTTTCCTTCATTGCTGTAGTGACAGCCGGAACCTTTGAACCGTAATGAAAGCGGGAGGTTTGGCGCCTTACAATCTGATTCAACCCACCATTTCTTTGGAAATGCCTGTATCAAGTCAGGGTCATTACGGTTTTCACAGTTTTCCGGTTGTTGACTGATTTTGTCAGTTTATATACGTATGAGTTCGGAGTTCGGTAATTTTGTTATTACCTTTATTTAGATGAAGATTATGTTTGTAATAACCAAACTACCAACATTGCAAGGCGTGTCAGAAGAGTGGTTCGTGTTGCTATGAATTCCTATATTATTGTCAATTACTGATTAAAAACATTCATCGATACTAAAAATTTAAATTAAGATCGTTTATCGTAGTTTTTCTGGTAGTTTTGTGGATATCAGGCGTGTTTATCTCATCTTGTTATAACAGTAAACTGAAACACAACATTCACGATATGATATATCAGACATTATCACTGATATTAAAGTTATTCCTGCTTAAGATATTTATGTGGCAGTTGTTGATTCTAATGTATATATGTAGCTTATTAGTTTTCTTGATCCTCCTGATTATGTTTTTGTGTGTAACCCAAGGTTTTGTTTCTGTCTATTTGGATTGCCATTAAGTATTTTGCATCACAATTTTTCTTGTATGTCCCATTAATGATTCTGTGTTTCCTTGGCAACTATATCTGCAGCGCTTCCAGTAAAACAGGTGTACGCGACCGTCAAATCCCCAATTGATACCGGCAACTCTTCAAATACATTATCTTGTAGTTCAAGCGAAAAGGGTTCAATTGAGCTAATGTAAGAGTCTAAAAATTCGAAATATTAAATTCCGCGAAACATTGACAATGATTTTGGAACAATAACGTAATACATCAATCATGTCGTCATATGATTTTTTTTTAGCTTAGAACATAAGCACTGGGCATCATTTCGAAACATGAATGCTTCAATTTCAGATATAGTTATTATTACGTCTTAATTTTCTTTCATAATGTAGTAATGTTGTATGTCAAGAACTTAATATCGCGGCTCATTCAAACTAGAACCCTTAGTTACTACATGGCAACTGTGGTTTTGATGGCAAACATTAACCAATCTTAAAACGCATTACATAATAATTGAATTATAATATAGTAGTTGAATCTCTCCTTTTCGGACACGGATGTTTTTCCGGAACATCCAAGCAATTAATGAATGTCTGTACTTCTTGTTGCTAGTTCGTGATCTCTCTCTACGTCAGTGACGACTTTATTTTTTCAATATACATTGACCAGTCCAATATATGTTTCTTAATTCCTGGACGTCATTATTCTTAATTAGAAGAGCAATAAATCTAATATGTCTAGATGTGGCTCCTATATAAAACGTCACCTAGTGTTCTGTGATACGTCGTTAAGACGCATCTATCAACGTCAAACAGACACTGTTATCGCTTGGTTTAAACTGATTAGAAATACGCCACAAACTATTTATCTTTTGATGGCATATACAAGAACTATGACAAATAAATTGTCTTGACCAAAACAATTGTCTTGCTATTATCACCGTATGCACATTCTCTGTAATTATAGGTCTGTTATATCAATATTTATTTATGGGTTTGTCTATATAGAAACAGACATTGACCACAACCTGACGGTATTAAGACACATTTGCTGCAAAACGACTTACATAGATTTGAGTAAACGTTAGATAATACCGATGGAGCAATCAAACATTGACAATCCAGAGAAACTAGCAACCTATGGTACACAAGACGAAGAGAAACAACAATATGTTGGACACCACTATTTGCAAACAAGCGTAAGAATAATCTATTTCAGAGAATATAAATAGTAATGTCCAATCCAATTAATGAAAATACACGTTAGGAAATACCGAAGGGACAATCTAAAATGGACAATCGAGAGAAACTGGCAACATAAGGTACACAAGACGAAGACAAACAAAATAACAGCACAATACAATATGTGATGGACATTACTATATACAACCAAATACAACTAACGTAAACAAGACACAAACCCTCCTAGAAACAACTGGAGGTAGACGAACCGAACATCGTTTTTCTGCGGAAATCGAAACGGACATCACAACACGGAACTAAGAAAGTAAAGACACATAATGGGAGAATGTAACACTGTTTTCCCGATTATGTGAGGGTTGGCATTTTACACACACGTTGAAAAAAACAAACATAACTACATCATTTCACGAAGAGGGGACGTTTGGGCCCCTAAACTAGTTTAACCCCGCCACATTTGACTGAAGTGTATGTACCAAGCCAGGAAAGTGATCAATCATCTCTATGTGTGCTAGGAAATCGATTTTGCATCTTTCTAAAAATTTTATATTTAATTTTAGAGCTGTTCCCAGTGTGGTATTTTTGGTTTTTCACTTTATTTTTGGATATTAATAGTAATTTTTATTAGAGTAAATAAAGAATAATTTAAAATTCAATAAATGAAAATTTACTACAATTGACTAACCAAAAACCACAATAAAATTGGCATGGTCGTTTAAAATTTGCCATATTAGTCCCAGAAAATAATTGATTTAAGACTGATAACAGTGTGAATTTAAATTAAAAAGTTGATAGTTTGGTAAATGACAAAAATACAACCAATTAAGAAAACGTAATTATCCTTTAACTTTAAAATTTAATGAAGCAAACGCAACTGCAATGCAAATAAAACATTATTTGAAAACATGCACAAACACGAACATAAAAGAATTAAAGAAATTGCATAAGAAAGCATGATTCATTGGGAAAAGTAAGCAAGAACGTGGGATTCTGAATGCTTTACTTGTATGACATCCATGAAAACGCAACTTGTAAATTTCTAGACATATGGTCGATACAGGCAATTGATAATATTAGTGTTTAAACAGAAGCAAAGAATAACTTTATTGTACACACATATACATTCTCAGTGAATCCATCAATTTTCTCTCGTCATACCTGTATTATAATATAATACGAGGCTGCATCCAGACAAAAGCACAATTTCCCCAGAATTATAAATAGATTGTTTGTAAGGATTTTCCTATTAAATATATCTAAGCAAGCTGAATTTGAATCGCAATATCAATATATTTAAATCGACCTGGGTAATATTCATCCAAGTGTTCTTTATACTACAGTTTGTTTCTATTCGGCTTAGCCCCGCTACTTTTTATTGAAATGTCTGTACCAATCTAGCAAAGTGAACGGTCATGTATATGTTCATTAGGTGTATCTTTTGCTTCTTGCATTTGGTTTCTATTTCTACGATTTTTCTATTTAATTTTGGGAATATTTCGAGAGTGTGGTATTCTTTGGTTTTCATTTTAAGTCAGCGGTCATGTAGATCTGAGTGTTAGGAGTATCTATTTGGCCTCTGTTTATACGATTTCGCGATTCGATTTTGGAACTGTTCCGAACGGATGGTATTTTTTGTTTTTCATTTTATTTGTCTATATTTACTTTTTAGTATGTCTCATCTTATTGTGAAACTTGAGAATATATAATAAAAACAAATTTTGTTGGACTTTTACGATGCTTCGGTTAATAATAATGCTATTGTGGTTTTATACCTTATATTTTTTATTAAGGAATTCATCGAGACCATTTATGAAACTTTGAACAAGACAAGCTAGTAAATACGAAACTCCTATTCTTAATTTAGCCATGTTATTGTCAATAAAATACGTAAATACTGGATCGTTCTTTATTATCTTATCTGGTATTTTTGTGGTTTTGTGGTTATAACTAGATCATTAAGATTCTAATAAAAAATATATTCCGGTTCCTTTATAAAAATACTGGAAACAACAATGCGTTTTAAGAAATGATTTAAAGAGTGATTTCCGATGGATTAGGGAAAGTCCCTAATGTCTTCCATAAAAAATATTGTAAACAATTTAATTAATACTGACTACCATCTTCTAATAGAGGTTATTCTCCTTTTTTTTCTTTAAATAACTTGGATAGATTGGAGAAATATGTCCTGATAGCAATAGGAATTTTTATTTTCTTCAATATTAGTACTTCTGCGTTGTTTTAAATATTGGAATATGATATTAGGGGGAAAATGGGGTGGGGGCTAGGGGAGTTAGTGATTAAGATAGCTGATATGACCACAAGCTTTACACCACAGATGGGGGCTAGCCCCCTCGGATACCCACCTCGATTGTAAATGTTTCCACACACCTACCCAACTCAGGGGGTTCAACGTTCAGTTCGTTATATCAATCCGTAGTTTTCCTCCCATAATAATTTTGGTTGATTGATTGATTTTTGGTGTTTATTTCAGCTATATCATGGCGACCAATTTTAGTTGTGGAAGAAGCCGGAGTACCCGAAGAGAACCACCGACCATGGGCAAGCAACTGGTAACCTTTATCACTTGCGGCTGTGAGTCGAGTGCACCCTTTTTTGTAATTTACAAAGCCGGGCGCGAACTCACGCCGTATTGGTGATAGGCTGGTATGGGTTGTTAGGTAATCCAACTCTCTAACTCATTGAGCCACCCGGGCCCCTATAATCTTGGTAATCACACTATATTGTTGACAATGACGATAAAGCCAATAACCAAAACTTCATATTACATGTAAAACATATAGAACATGCCAGATATCAATGATGGTTACCCGAAGCAAATCCCCGAGGTATCTAGTTTCTCAGTTACGGAGTAAACACTCTTTGAACGGGACAGATGCTGCAGATCAGTAGGAATTAAGTAAACAAAGCTCGGACCGTGAATGAGTGTTTCTTGTTGAGAGAATGTCATGCCTTTTACATGTGACAGACAACTGTATTTATGGTCATTGCATTATTTGTCCGTCGATTTACGGCCTCTGCTAACCCCTTTGACCCATTCAAACCTCTGTATTTTCCCAATGAGCAACAATTCTATAAGAATGGTCGCGGGTGGCTAATGGCAACTACTAAATCTATTCATGGATTATCTGCCGACCAGTTTATACGTCAATAAACCCATTCTAGCTTACTCGTTCTACCTGGATGTTTGTTCTCTTGAAATGACGGTGAATCGAGTAGGCTTTTGCCAGACTTCATTTTGTTCAACTCTTAGCTATCAGGACTGTAATGTTTAGTTTTATTTACCAGATTGTGAATTGGAGTTTGTGTAATGTTATTTTTATCTTTCTCGGTCATATGTGCATTTTGCATTGCTTCATTATAATTGATACTGTAACGCGCGGAAGGCCGTTTGTCGAGAAAGTAGTAAGTAACGGAATTGAACAAATCTACATACCAAAAAATGGCTCTCACATCAAAACGTTTGTCCCAGTATTGTTAAAAATGCTGTTATAGTGACAGCCGGAACCGTTTAACCGTAATGGAAGCGGGAGGTTTGGTGCCGTATCCGATTCAACCCACAATTTCTTTGGAAATGCCTGTACCAAGTAAGGGCCATTGCGGTTTTCCCAGTTTTCCGGTTGTTGACTGATTTTGTCTGTTTGTGGATTTATGAGTTTTGCCTTTCCCTTTGGAAGATTGCTCGGTGTTCGGCAAATTTGTTGTTATCCTTATTTAAAGTAACCACGACATATTGTCGATGGAAATCCATGTCATGAACAGTGAGAGGCACTTACATGTGGCGGGATTACACCGGTTAATGGGATCCGAACACTCCTCTCTAGATAATATGATCTCCAACGACAACACATGTATTGATATTTTGTCTGAATTGATGCAGACATAACGCTTAAATTCACTATGTGTATTCATATCATATCTGTATCAAAACTTTTGATTTATATGATGGTAGGCGATAACAATTTCCTGTATGATCTTTTAGATTTTTCAAAAAATATAAATAAGTAATGAACAAAACAATTACTCCGTCCTACAACGTGTCTGTATAAATGGTTCATAGACATGCAGAATTCACAGAGTTTGTTTTTAACTGTAACGTGGTCATAGAAGTTTTTTTTTTGCACTTGTTTCAATATTATGGTTCACTTCTTATTTTGATCATATACTTCATGCTTTTCATACGCTTCATAATTTGTCATTTGATCTATAGTTTTAGCTTTAACACAAACAGAGATTCGGATCTACTACAATAATTAAGAAATCATTGCCATCTCATTATTACTAAATGCTTTTAATAAACGTTAGAGAATAATGAAGGGTCAATGAAAAAATGGACAATCCAGAGAATCTGGCTACAAAGAATAAACAAGACGAAGGAAAACAAAACAAAAACACAACGCAATGTGTATTGGACACCAATTTACGCAAACAAAAACAAATAACGTAAATAAGACATGAGCCCTTCTACAAACAACTAGAGGTAAAGACTGAACCAAGCAAACACAAATAACGTAAATAAGACATGATCCCTCCTACAAACAACT
>MJUT01031287.1:234104-244340 GCA_002080005.1 Gigantidas platifrons
GAGGTAAAGACTGAACCAAGCAAACACAAATAACGTAAATAAGACATGATCCCTCCTACAAACAACTGGAGGTAAAGACTGAACCAAGCAAACACAAATAACGTAAATAAGACATGATCCCTCCTACAAACAACTAGAGGTAAAGACTGAACCAAGCAAACACAAATAACATAAATAAGACATGCATACACCCTCCTACAAACAACTGGAGGTAACGACTGAACCAAGCAAACACAAATAACGTAAATAAGACATGATCCCTCCTACAAACAACTGGAGGTAACGACGAACCGAACATCGTATTAGAAAGTAATCATTGCCATTTCATTATTACTGTAATGCTTTACATTTACCTATCAGGTTATGAACCGCATCGGTGGCGTAATTGATAGCATACGCGCATTGTGATAGGAACATTGCTTTTGTATCTTTTTTTTACGATTTTTATTTATCAGATCTTAGAGATGTTCCGACAGTATGGTATTTTTGTTTTCAATTTATTATCAAAAGAAGAGTTTGAAGATACCAGAAAGGGGCAATCAGAATCCGTCAATCGAAGAACAGACAACACAATGGCAAAACATGTACAAAAAGGACAAACAACGATCTACAAAACATACACATAAAACTAAGGATCAAGTGACACAAACCCCACTAAAACCCGGGGATGAACCCTAGTACTCCGAGCGGGTAGAGAGTTCCTGCTCTACTAGTGGCACCCGTCATGTTAATCTAGTTATACACTCGGTGATAAGTCATGAATGAGGAAACTTGTTCATTGCCCTTTTTGTCGTCTTAAAAACTGCTTTCGAACTATTTGACTGATCTTTTCGTGTAATAATACTCGCATATCAATGGCGTACATTCATCAATGTCAGCATTTCCATTTTATCATTGAAATTAGCAAGGAATTCAACATCATAATATACCATTCAAACTCCGATAGGAAGACGGTCCATATTTAAAACAATGTTATTAGAAATAAGATTAGCACAGAATTGCGTTTCTGCATTGTTGAATTTAACATCGTAAAATACCATTCAAACTCGGAAAGACAGACAATATGTATCATTACACATATGATGGTCCATACTTAAAACAGTGTTATTAGAAATAAGATTAACACAGAATTACGTTTTAGCATAGTTGAATTTTGCGTGTTACATAAAATCTGAATGTATAGAATTCTTGTTGACCTTATAAATATCGATAATCGCGTCTATATCTAACCGACATTGTTGTCCTATTTTATTTGAATATTATATTAAGGAATGCTCTATTTCCTGAGATTATTTACACATTTTGTCCATTATGGTTTTAACAGACAATAAACGATAGAGAACACCAAAGGGAAAAGGAAAAATGTAGAATTGTTAGAAACTGGCAACATAGGATACACAAGACGAAGACAAAACAAACAAAAACACATGCAAAGTATGCATGTGCTATTATTATAACGCGGATGGTGTCATCCATGGGACAAGACATAGGGATCTCTCTCGAAATACCTGGTAACTCTCCCTATTTTAAATGGTCGGTTGTGATGATTGTGTTAGGTTTTGAGTATTATACCCTGTTGCCAATATTGGACCGATGTAAATAAAACCCTAGTGAAATATCCATGATTCATTCAATGGAAATAGCATTAAAGATACAAGTGACAATGATACATCCGACTCCTATTTAGACTTGTATCTTGGTTCATGTTAGACATGATGACCAGGGTTTTCAAATTGTAAATTTTCCTTTATTATTAAAACATTACTGCATCCCTAAAATGTGGAGTTTTTGTTGCTTTTATATAAGAGCATGTTGTTGGCCTTGCATTTTTCAAAGGGTCTTTTACGTGATTTGTAATTTAACTAAAAATTTAATAAACATTACAATATACATTTTTGTACGTACACTGAAGTCATCATTTCAGAAAGTGGTTAATTCTCAAGAATTGGTTGTTTCATACGAAATTTCTCTTTTTCAATTATAACTTTTCGTCTAGAGGAACAATAGAAAAAGGTATGTCATAAAATTTACATGAAAATTGTAAACGCTTAATCTATATTATGCATAGTAGCTATATACAGACAAGTCATGACCAGAGTGTGAATGTTGTGGCTGTCCAATGCAGGATGAAAAAGACTATTTGCAATGTTTTGTCTAAAATGATAGTTTTTTTTAAACAGAGCTATTCGGACGATCCAAAATTGCATATATCCAATGGTCGAGAATACGCTAGATATAATGGGGATATCCATTGTTTTGTTTTTCGGAATACGGTTAAGCTAGGATTTATCATGGCGGACAATGTAATTGATTGGTGAAACCCGAGTAGACTGCCGACCTTTCGTAGAACTAGGACAGACTCATAAACATCTCCGTGGTGGCTTTAAGCTCGCAGATTTAAGACATAAAGTGGTATTAGTAAGAGACACTCCAATTACCATACTATTTGAACTCATAAGTGTTTTGCCGTAGGTAGTAATATGGTCTCACTATCTTATTTACATCTTGTTCAAAAGGTAATAAGTGCTTGAAGAAGAAAATCTTGAAGATACCAAAGGGATAATCAGAATCCGTAAATCGAAGAAGGACAGATAACACAATGGCCAAAAGAAAAAAAGACAAAAGGACAAACAACAATCTACAAAGCATACAAATAAAACTAAAGATGGAGTAACACGAACCCCACTAAAAACCGGAGTGAACTTAGATGCTTCGGACGGATAAGCAATTACTGATCCACTAGGATTTTGTTTTACCTCCATAAGAGCATCTAACGTCATTTTCCATTTACAATAAAATAAAATGTCACAATACCATCATGAATAATAAAAGAAAGATTTGTTTTCATAGAAAAAATGAGAGATTAAAAAGAAATAAAAGGGAAAGATTTTTTTTAAATAGTGTTCTAAAAAATCATGTATATCACAATTATCTCTGTAAACTCTTTAAATCCTTCTGTGTCCCTCTGACAAGAAACCATAAATGTTTAAACTATAGGATACTTATTTTAGTTTCAATTAAGTCGTTGAACTGAAAAGTGATTCATTATAAGATCACTCGAGTGCTTAACATGCGCACCACGATGCCATTCAAAGTATCTTCAACCATTGTCGAAATCCCCGTGATATAGACATCTCTAATATTGAAAAAAACGATTTTTTATAATGTGCTAGGAACAATTAATAAACATTATCTATTCCAATAAGTACGGAGATAAGTGATCATTAACTGTGTAGTAAACACAAATAACCGTGAACATCCATTGGTTAATGGAGATTTTTACTATTAAATAACTTGTTAAACCGAAAAATCATTCTTGATGTTTGAAGGAATTGAAAAGAAAATGACAATGGACTAGAAATCTACAATTCAAATGTCGGAGCAACGCATGGATTTTTCTAATGATTTTTGTTGTACATTTTATCACTGAACAAGAAAAACATTTAAGTGACTCTGAACAACTATTAAAACGTTAAAGCAACTCTGAATAATTATTTTTAATTTGAATTTCAAATTTTATTACCATTCATTATTGGAAATAAAATTACTAATCCGTCAATAATCAGATCTAAAATGTCTTCTAAGTCTGGACCAGGCACTGTATGTATGGTATTAATAACAATAAAACACACTTTTATAGAAACATGTAGAATAAGGAGAGTCCTATTTTAGTAAATATTTCAATGTTTAAGCTTTATAAGTTGTCTAAATGCGGCTCTCTCATTTATAAATTACTTTCGTTTTCCATATTTAGTCATAAGATTTTCTTACTTTAGTAAATTTTTCAATGTTTAAGTTTTATAAGTTGTCTAAATTTAGATTCTCGTCTATAAATTACTTTGGCTTTCCATATTTAGCTATTATTTTCTTTTGCATCTTGAATATCATCTTCCAGATTGAATTCCATGTTCATTTTAGTGTTTACTAGGCTGTATGTATATAAATAATAGTTATGATAAAAGCATGTCCACACTCGGTACCCACATTAAAAACTCTTTCAAAGCTACATTTATACCTGAAGGTATATACGATGTTCGGTTCGTCTTTACCTCCAAGTTGTTTGTAGGAGGGATCATGTTTAATTGACGTTATTTGTGTTTGTTATTGTGTTTTTGCTCTGTTTTTCTTCGTCTTGCGTACCCAGTTTCTCTGGATTTCCCATTTTTGATTGCCGTTCTCTACCTTTACTTACAAACGTTGGAGGAAACTTGTAAAATCGTAGATATCAAATTTACTGCACATGCGCGTTTCTGGAAACAATTTCAGCAGGTAAGCGCAAAGTGAAAAGATTGCAAAGCTAAAGTTTTAAAAGTTTTTGGGAGCAAAAAAACTAAAAGGCCTAAGCAGGATATCCAGAATCGGCTATGGTCACATATACCTGAGGTAGGGGAACTTTAGGTTTGATAATAATTACATTTACATATACATTTGTATTACTATTTCACTGGAAAATTCAACAAAAAATATATCTAATAAATCATGTCAGTGTCCAAACGAAGTTTGATTTAGCACACGATGCACATCTAGAATCACATTTACCGGACTTGACTGTAAATATGAGTAAAACGGCGCTTTTCGCATAAGAAGCAAGAACTGCTTACCTGTCACGGGAACCTGGGTTCACCCACTGTTTTGGGTGGGGTCTGTTGTTTTCTGGGTTGTGTTTTTTGCTTTGTTTGTCTTTGTCCTATGTCTTGTGTACATAATACTATTGGCAGTTTCTCTGGATTCTCCATTTTTCTTTTTCCCTTCCGTTTATTTCTTCATGTAAACCCAAAGTCGAAAGGTCGGAAAGCCAAATAAGTATTGTCTATATTGTCTATTAAGCGTTCAATCCTTACTATTTGTGAACGACGAATACATAAAAAAACGATAAAAAAGGAACAATACATCTAGACATTATGCTGGGTGATCTCAAAGCAATGCTGTAATATTGTGGCTTCATTTCTTTATAATATGTACTTCTACTTTCGATTTGACCAACTCAGTATTTTGAGAACATTTTGACCGACATTTAAATTAATTGTGAATCAACATATGTGATTTCAAACAATATTGAAATGGTATATTGATATCAAACACGCTCAAGGTACTATCCTATCATTCATCTGTGTTATGTCAGTGTTAAGGGTTATGGTGCTTAATGCCACTTTCAACAATATTTCGTTTTGTCGTGGCGGTCAATTTTATTGGTGAAGGAAACCGGAGTACCCGGAGAAAACACCGACCTGTCGCAAGTCGCTGACAAACTTTATCAGATAAAGTTGTATCGAGTACACCTCACCTGTTTTATGTCAGAAATCCAAGATAATAAAAGCACTAAATCTTAAAGCTTTCAATTTTTTAATTTGGCTATTTTTCCCTGATAACCGATATTTTTTTTTCTTTTTCTCGTGATAACCGTTATTTTAGTATTTTTCGGATAATGTCGATATTTTATCAAGCCTTCCGTTGCACATGTTATGCAGTTTTATTTCATTTCATATTTCATAACATATGGGGAAGCAATATGCACAACCTCCAATCTCCATGACTAAATACATGTCGGAAAGAAATTTCTGTTATGTAATGCAAAAGTGTTGTCATGTAACTTACGTAACAGGTATGAATAGAATAATGAGCGAATGTGTTTTATTTCCGTTATTTCTTGGGCATGAGTCTGTATTCCTACACTGCAAGAAGAGTTTGAAGATACCAAAGGGGTAATCATAATCCGTATATCGAAGAACAGACAAGACAATGGCCAAAAGAAAAAGTACAAAAGGACAAACAACCATCTACACAACATACACATAAAACTAAAGATAGAGTAACACGAACGCCACTAAAAACCGGGGTGAACTCAGGTGCTCCGGAAGGCAATCAGATCACTGTATCAAACAAATTCTTTATTCTGGTTGGACAATCCAAAAACAAAAGCTTCTGGTGATATGTTTTGTTTTTCATTTGATTAGTATCCATTGCCTAAAATTGTTCGGATGTATGATACTTATAATATATGTGTAGACATCTGTCCTTAAATAAAACATTGAACCAATGCTGAAACGGCTAGACAACAGAAGCCACATTGATATTTTGAGGGGCCAATGATATTACCCTTAGGGGAGCAATAATTTGTTTTTCACGTGAAACAAGAATCATATTATTTCTTTACATGATTTTTTTCTTTATCAAATTGGACCATAATTTTTTGTTGGAAACTGCGGGGTTAGTTTATGAAGAGTTTGAAGATACCAAAGGCGCAATCAGAATCCGTATATCAGTGGTAAACAAAAGGACAAAAGGACAAACAACGATCTACAAAACATACACATAAATCTAAAGATCGAGTAACACGAACCCCACTAACAACCGGGGTGCGTTTCTTGTTTTCTTTTTATAAAATGTGAGACATTTTTAAAGATAAAACATACTATATCCCCAAAGTTAAGTTAAGGTTATTGTCTAACTTGACGCTGATATGGCTTTGAAATCATTATAGGACAAGATATGTTTCCCCTGATGTTGGTATATATTATTTTAAGTATCACATACGTAATCTGTAATCTGAAAAGGATAGCACTTTATACTTATAATTTCCATCTACACCGTGTATATTTTAATGTGGATAATTAATTATTTATTAATGGTTTTCAGAAACAAAGTACATTTGTTCAGCAAGGGAAACATAATTGTTAATTTGTTAAAGAGGCTCGTGCCGTTATACCAAAAACACAAATATTTTGTAGGATGTTGTCTTTACACACGAAAACACTAATTTTAGTCTGTAACCTGTTGATAATGGACATTCAATGGAACCTAAAAAGGTGTCCTTTATCAACTGGTGTCCTTTATTTACAGGTTAGAATTATATGCACTATGCATTAATGAGAAAAATGAGTATGTCCATTATAGAAAGTATTTTGTTAAATAGAATGTTCAACAATTGGAAATAGAATACATTTGTATAATTGTTCATCTGTTTTGAATCCAGAACCTTACATCATAGTCCTTCTACAATGCAAAAAAGTATATTTGTAGGGGACACATGTCTTATTTCCGTTATTGGTGTTTGTTTGCGTAGAGTGGTATCCAACACATATTGTGTTGTGTCTTTGTTTTGCTTGTCTTCATCCTGCGTACCCTATGTTGCCGGTTTTTCTGGATTGTCTATTTTTGATTGCCACTTCGGTATTCTCTAATGTTGCCGGTTTTTCTGGATTGTCTATTTTTGATTGCCCCTTCGGTATTCTCTAATGTTGCCGGTTTTTCTGGATTGTTTATTTTTGATTGCCCCTTCGGTATTCTCTAATGTTGCCGGTTTTTCTGGATTGTCTATTTTTGATTGCCCCTTCGGTATTCTCTAACGTGTAATTTATAAAGTAGAAATTGCTGAACATGTATTACAAATGGAGGATTACACTTAATAAAGAAAAGAAAAACATGGAAGATATACAATCCATATGTAATTACATTTGTGTAATTGCTCTTTTTACCAAAACACCTTGTTATCGATGTCGCTCCTTTTAACAGTATTTAGATGATTCTGACATGTCATTGTACTTTATATCCAAGAGATGAGCGTAATATTCTACTCTATTAAAAGGGTAGGAGTTATCGTTGTTACAGATTGGTTTATATTTATTTATGTAATTATGGCATATCACCACTAAAGTTGTGACTTCGATGCCCGCCCATGCTGAGTTGTACTCAAAGTAACTTTTACCAGTGATTTGGGGTAACAGATCCTTGGTTTTCTATGGTTTTCTATCGGTCCTCTTATTTCCCCAACACTATAACTCTAATCGCCTTGATATAACTGAAATATTTTGTTCGAAGTCGCGCTGGACATATATAACCCGACACCTTGTTGTAAGGATAGTATGCTGCTTAATTGAGTTTCACATGTTACAAAAATGATATGACGTGGTGAAAAGTGTTTTCATTGTATTTGATTACATATCTTTCTGTACGTGCAATCATGTGAAATGTAAATTATCGAAGCTTGCATCTCGTACATTTAAATAAAGTAATGTTCACAGAGTTGTCGTGTGTTGGACATTATGTCCTCAAATATTTCATTATATGGTCTCCTTTATCATTATTTTCGCCTATCAAGCTAACTCAACCCCGCCACTTTTTATTGAAGTGCCTCTACCAAGCTAGGAGTGTGAGTTACTATGTATCTATGCGAGACTTGTAGGAGTGTCGAATTTTTCCTTTGCCTTCGGCATGTTGATTATATTTTAGAATTATACCGACAGTGGTTTTTTTTTTTTTTTTTTTTTTTTTTTCAATTTTCCGTTTTCCATTTTATTTCGTATTATAGTTTTCATAGTACTTTTATCTTTTAACAAGATTGTTTCATCGGACTAATGAGACATGAGACATGAGACATGAGACATGCAACGATATGTAATGATGAAGATATTTTAATTGTTTCATTACGTTTGTCCTGTGAAGCTAATCTTTATTGAGTAAAGTGACTAAAAGTATTTGATCAAAATACAATTAAGAAAAAGATAGAAAAAAGCTCAACGTTTTAATATGTCTTGTATTTGAAATATAAATGTTTAATCAACAAAGCAAGCCGTTTTTTTTAAGTACAACTGCTTTCAAAGACTTGAAAGAAAAATGATATGATGGTAATTTATGCCGTAAGATTTCTTTACATTTTGTGGGCGATCATTTTCAGCAATATTTCTGCTATATTGTAGAATTATTGGTGAGTGGGTTGGGGTGTCTGCAAAAACACTCTAACTTCGATCCGGACGTTATCACTATAGTTAATATCATGTATGCCTCACATCAGCTTGTAGTAGTAATAGGTAGATAATAATCTACCTACCTTTCAGGTAAGATAGGAGAGTACTATATAAAAATATTTTACATTGGTTTTTCTGGAAACATTATCATGGTCAGATAATTAAAACAAAGCCACACCATGCAGTCTGTAAGTAAGTCTTTATATACAGATGATTGCTGAGGCACTTTCTGTTATAGCAGCAACCGATGGACGGACAATGATAAGAATTATATAGAAAAAGAACAAAAAACTTAGTGTATGCATCTACCCTGGCATAGGCCAATGATGGTAGCCAATACGTTCCTAATGAAAAGGACAATTTGATACTGGCGAAAAGAATATATTACAGAACACAAACTTGGAGCATGGCGAATTAAATTACCCCATTCTTGATACTGATTTCTTTCTTTCCACAAACACAAAAGAAATAGGCATCATGAACGTCAGAAAAGCGACAAAAAAATAATATATGAGGAAAGTCTCCAACGGAAACTACCGTGAAACCACCAAATATGTTTCTCACACTTTCAGAATGATTGTGCTATATTTTACTACATGTTTATCAATCGAAAAAGATGTAACAAAAAAAAAAAAAATGTATTATGAAAATTAAATTTCGGAGACAGACATTTGGTTAATGTACATGCGTCTCCATGACAATAACTCACCAAACCAAATCTAATTATTAATATAATATAATATTTACATATAGTTTTTAAAGTGAGGGAAGAAAATATATTGACACTTAGCTCAGTACAGACACAATTACGGGATAAAAACTATCTGTCTGATTCCATTATAGGAAGGCACAATTTACTTAAACGGATGAAAAACGCAACACTTAAAAAGTGCTAAAAATCATCAACTGTCCCATTATGTAGCATCGAAAACTGTTATTCATATCTGTGGCTTGACACATTCTTTATTAGACGACGGCTTCATTTGATTGGAAAATAAATAATTTAATAAATGCTGATGCCTTTACATGTCAGCAGTTCACAGAGGGCTTAAAGTATATAATGTTATATATATGATGTAAATTGGCTAGACTAGGTTTTTTCCTATAATGATTTTATGTATTTGAAAACAAAAAGGTTTAATATGAAAAAATGTTTGCTGTTTATATAGGGTTTAAAGTATATATAATATAAATCTACTAAAATTGTTTCTATAATGATTTTATGTATTTGAAAACAAATGTTTAATAAGAAAAAAGTCAGTTGCTTATAGAGGGTTTAAAGTATAGATAATAAAAATCTTTTAAATTTTGCTTAAGATTTTATACCTTTGAATTAAAGAAAAATGTATTATCCGAAAAGAGACAAGCAACAGCAAAACATGTAAAATTTGGATTATGATATAACTCTTTTCTCTATAAAATGAATGGGTACACTTGAAAAGAAAAATGTTAAATATTGGGAAAAAAAAAAAAAAAAAAAAAAAAAAAAAAA
>MJUT01031287.1:254063-286063 GCA_002080005.1 Gigantidas platifrons
ACAGACAACACAATGGCCAAGCGAAAAAGTACAAAGGAACAAGCAACGATATACAAAACATACACATAAAACTAAAGATCGAGTAACACGAACCCCACTAAAACAGGAGGTGAACTCATGTGATCCGGAAGGGTAAGCAGTTCCTGCTCCACTATTGACACCCATCGTGTTAATCCAGTATTATTAATAACGTTAACTAGCTATTAGAGCATACAAAAGAATGTTAGCAACTGTAGTATATTTTGGGTTATTAATTGGTACTATCGTCAGTTTTATTTCGCATTTTAAGAGTTTACGGATTATCTGTGACACAAATGACCGCAGATATCTTCCGTTTGTCGTATTCACAATCGGATCCTTTCCTCATTCATGACATATCACCGGATTTGTAGCAAAAGTAACAAGACTGGTACTACATTGTATTAGTGGAGCAGAAAATGTTTACCCTTCTGAAGTCCACTCCCGGTTTTTAATGAGGTTTCTGTTGCTCGATCTTTAGTTTTATGTGTAGTGTTTTGTAGATCTTTGTTTGTCCTTTTTATTTTGACCATGGTATTGTGTGTCCTTCGATTCACGGCATATGTCACCACCAGTAGAACATGATTTGCTCACCGTCCGGAACACGCGAGGTTAACCCAGCTTTTGTTGTCTATTACTATCTTCAATATCTCTGTGATGATATTGATGGTAGTGTCTGCAAACCATTTGGTCTAAATGCATGTCCATGCTTTGTTACCTGTTGTGAAGTCCAATACCATTTTCGCGTAAAGCGATGTTCGGTTAGTCTTGTAGTGGTTTGTGGGGATTTATTTATGTCACTTGTAGATGAATGACAGCAATTAAGCGTTGTTGTGATTTTGAACTCAGTTTTGAATGTGGTTTCTATTATATACTATGCGAATAGTGTTCATTCGTCAGAAATAATTTCCGAGTGCTTTTGGTCAAAACTTGGCTATCCTTTTAGGCCCTTTTGGATTTCTAGCTCCAGAAGGCTTGTAAGTGATTTTGTTTTCTAATCCGTTGATTTTGGCAGTATTCGATAAAGATTATTCCATATACTCGTCATGCTCACTAGAGTATACACATACGTTTTACCATAAGTATCTACAATTTGTTATCCATATTGAAGAAATGTGAAGATTCATGGATTTCAAACATCACTCAATATTGCAAAATATTCATAAAACATTTAAATGCTATAATATGCTTTCGGTAAAAAAAAAAAGAAAAAAAGAGAAAAAAGAAAAACAAATCCAAAATGCACATGAATAAATAATCATTAAAGCCCTAAAAAGATATCTATAATATCTAGGAGGCAATACCCTCTACATAATTACCATGGCAACGTAATATTTCTGATTTAATTACGACCAAGACCACAATCAAGTAAATTTAATTGCTAATTATTTGTTTATCAACTGTTTATCAACACTCTAAGCTCTATCCTCTGCAAAATTGGAAAATAAAATAGCAGATATTTAAGATTTAGAAATGGATTAGATAATATAACAATATCTATAAAAACATGCAATAACTTTACGAAGTGTAACATAGATAAAGTCGCAGTAACCTTAAATAAATACTTGAAACTTATTTTTGAACCCGTTGTGAGTTTAATTTGAGTAGGTGGCTACAAGTACCTGTGTTTACCTGTAACATAGATCAAATCTGTAGGTTCAATTTGCTGTAGCGCAATTAGTACGCTGTCACCTGAAATACACACTACAAGATTATTTCCAGCCCGTTGCGAGTAGGTGGCTACAAGTACCTGTGTTTACCTGTAATTGGGCCCAGTAAAGTAGTTGCAATTAGGAAAATAAATCATAACGTATTGCAAGGAATTGCACGTGAAACCGATTTCTGATTATGTTTCAATTAAATTAATTGCATAAAATTGAATTAATGAATTTTTATCTTCCAGATATGTTTGCTTACAAATTATTTTGCTAATGCATTTTGTATTGCGTACAATCATAAAGACATTGGAAATTTCCTAAACAGTTTGTGCAAGGTTTGCATTATTTGTCTCGACTTTATTGTAGTATTGTGATATATCGAGATTTTGACTGTTCTGGCTTGCGTAGCGGTGTTAGTATTCAGACGTTTCACGAGGTCACGGTCTTCACAGTACTAAACTATTCAATCAAACATTTTTAAAGAATCGTTTCATCAAGTTTTACGGAAGATATCAGCACCTTGTTGAATAGTATTCTGTCACTTGAGCAGAGATGATGACAGATAATAAGGGTAATAACAAAATTAAAAACACTGAGCAATCTTCCAAAGGGAAAGGCAAAACTCATAAGTCAGCAAACAGATAAAATCAGTCAAGATGTCATTGGCAATTATACTTTGTTTCAGCATTTTACTATTGTTTCACTATTATGTGTTGCCATGGCAAACAACGATCTATAAAACACCACACAGAAAACTACTGATCGAGCAACACGAATCTCACTAAATCGGTAAGAAATCAGGGGCCTCAGAAGGGTAAGCAGTTCTTGTTCCACTAAATACTAACTGGAGGATCTGAAATCACTCCGTTTTTATTTTTATTTTGTTATAGTTTTCTGTGAATTACGTTTGCTGATGTCTTTTTACCTTGGTTTTTGTTGTTATTTTTTTTTGTTGACTTTTGATCACGTCATGGCACCTTCTGACCTTTATTAAGGGCGAAACATTCAACGAACTGTAAAAACATTCCAACAATATTGTTGTTTTTCATGTTTTTTTACACAGGAAAAAACATTAAGGATGCCACTCAATCATTTTAACAATATCCCGATCAAGTTACCCATACAAGATAATAATTATTTAATGATGACGACGTCTATCCTGAAGACGTCAGTCGGAAGGGCTTCCTGATCTGACAATTAAAAGGCTCATAATAGTTTATACTTACACTTTATGATGGAAATAAATACGTTGTTTGATTGGTAGTTGACATGAGCATAATGACCCAGTAATACTCACTGTCAAGTGTTGCACATCCAATAGCTGTCGACTAATTTTGAATTAAACCCAGCAATATACATAGACAATATATCGTCGGAAAATATATAATTTATTTGTGCGAACTTTGTGACATATAAGATGTGCCATCTCAATGGGAAATTATCGGGCCATAGTCATTTTCCCCATGTTTGGTTCGTTATTACCTCCAGTTGTTTGTGGGTGGTCATATTTACCTTATTTGTGTTTGTTTGCATATTGTGTCGTGTTTTTGTTTTGTATTTCTTCGTTTTTTGTACCCTATGTTGCCAGTTTCTCTGGATTGTCCATTTTTGATTGCCCCTTCGGTATTTTCTAACATCTATTTAGAAATTTGCAGAATAGCGAGCCTTTGGTGACCGTTTCTGTCCTGTTTCGTAGCGAGTGCAAATTAATTCTATATTTTCAGACAATGTACGTATATTGTATTTATCCTGCAATGACAACAACACCAAGACAACTGACAAATTGTTTGAAAAGAACAGAAGCAAGCGTCATTCTAATCGTTTTTATGGTGTCATCTGTGAAGTCCACCCTTATACTGTTACTGTTTCGTATCGTCGCGCAATATGAATCAGGTACCATTGGTCAGTAACCGTATATTACAAAAACATATCCAAATTGACTGCTGAAATAGAACTAGTGCAGGATAAAATTACTTAAATAATATTTGATGGGGGCATAGTGAGGTGTCAATTAATTTGAATGAGCTTAGTTGCTTAATATCTAACATCAATAATACTGGAACCATAATAATATCTCAGAAATATAAAGAAATGACGAAGGGGTGGGGAAATCGGGAAAATGACTATGATCCGAAAATCTCCCATAGAGATGGCACACCCTATGATATTTGACACCTGGGGACGCGCTGGTGAGCTCTGTGGGTTGGGGCACATCACGTTGTTCGGTCAATAATAATCTGTTAAAAAGAGTGAAAAATGACTATGACCAGAAAATCTCCTATTGAGATGGCACACCTTATCTGTCACCTGGGGCCGCGCTGGTGAGCTCTGTGGGTTGGGGCACATCACGTTGTTCGGTCAATAATAATCTGTGAAAAAGAGTGAAAAATGACTATGACCAGAAAATATCTTATTGAGATGGCACACATTATCTGTCACCCGGAGACGCGATGGTGACATCTGTGGGCTGAGCCACATTACTCAGTTCAGAAAATAGAGTGACTATCGGCATTAATAACTGTTTATGTGATCAACATTTTAGTATCTAGTGAGATATTTATTTTTGTAAATGACAGTTTACCAATATTCCTATACAATAACTAAAATAAAGTAATACGTATGCAAATTTTAAGGTCATGAACTGTCATTTATCACACTCACGCTTCTAGACTGATAGGTACCAATGCCATCATATACCACGTGGATGAATGTGAACTGTCCATCAGCAGTGATCAATTTCAATTTGTAAAGAATTCATAATATAGCTTTTAGTAAAATATTCTTGAATAATGTTTTAAACAAGTTACGTGGGTTATTTGAATCAATAACTATCTCTTGTGTTGCCACATTTTGTATAATGGGTTAGAATGCTTTCCCGGTCCATGAGTAACGTGACGACTGTATTATAAGGAATATAAATTGCTTACTCTTCGTGATCACCTGTGTTTACTTCCGGTTATGTATGCTTTTATAGTTTCTTGTGTTGTGCTTTTGTTTTGTTTGTGTTCATTCTGTATCTTGTGTTCCCAAAGTTGCCAGTGTCTGTGGATTGTCATTTCTTGATTGTCCCTTCAGTTTTCTTTGACGTTCATTTATGTCAGCTATCCAATTATATGCATCTTCATGTCATTCAATAGCCAGTCAATAATGCATAGGTGCTTTGGACCAGTTTTAATAATGTAACAATTAAATTAGAATTGTACCTTGTCATGATTGGGACGGGGCATATTTCATAGGATTGTGAGATTAGTTCAATAAATTTAAACGATGTATAAGAATTCACATATACCTTAAAATAACCAGGACATATCACGTAAGAGTTTGGGACCAATTTAACGTTGACAATTGAGATTTGATTTTACTTTTTTTTGTGTTTAACGGCACTTTCAACAATATTTCAGCTATATCATGGCAACCAGTTTTAGTGGTGGAGGAAGCCGGAGTACCAGGAGAGAACCACCGACCATGGGCAAGCGAATGGTAAACTTTATCACTTGCGACTGCGAGTCGAGTGCACCTTTTTTTTGTAATTTACAAAACCGGGCGCGAACACACGCCGTATTGGTGATAGGCTTGTATGAGTTGTTAGATCCAATGACTTAACTCATTGAGCCACCCGAGCCCCCTTTGACAATTAAGAAACCCGTGTTTACATAATATATTGTTATTAAAACATTCATGTTCGTGCTTCTAACAGTAAAAATACCCGTTCGTGTGATTAAATGAAAAACAAAACATACCACTGTCGGAACTGCTCATTCATGTGATTCATTTTCTTTATCATTTGTAGCAAACGTAGAACATCAAAGATAAAGAAAAACAAATCGAGCAAAGTGACGACGATTCCTATAACATTACCTGATAGCAAGGTCAACATTAATAACTACAAAATATACCTATATAAATAAATGGTATTAATTGATGGTTATTCCGGAAAATCGTGGGGAGGATTAGAATTAGAAATCTACGTTTTTATTACGTATATATGTAAATAAATTCCTGTTGAGTTGTATGAATGAAAACAAACTTACAATTCGATTCTGTTTGCTTAGCCTGTTATACTAGTGTTTGTTTGCACATAGTGGTTCCAGCACATAATGGGCTGCGTTTTTGTTTTTTTATTCGTCTTGTGCACCTACTGTGGTAAGTTTTTCGGGATTCTCCATTTTTGAGTGCCCCTTCGGTATTCTCTAATGTTCAGTTATACGTTAGGATCTAAAGCATTTCTAAACTGTACAGATAATGCATTTAATATAACAATATCAATCCGAGGCTTTGTATATATTTAGGTTATTAGCTTGGTGAAATAACGCAAGCAGTTATACGACCACACACACCAGTACAAACAACATGTCAGACTTATTACAAGTCTTTTACTTTTATATAACCGATTTTAACTGTTGATGTAGTGCTCAGTCAAGATTTGAAATACAATTTGAATAGCAGCAATGCTAGCGTCATTTATAATAAATATATATATTGAAATGGTACATTGTCGCCCTCGACTCGCACTTATTTGATTCGTAACTCACCATCTCTCAAAGGTAACCGTAGCCGGTTTCGCCTATCCCGCTTAAGCTTTTTGGTGTATTTACTCCGAGAGACTTTGTAAATATTTGGCTTCCAAATCATTTAATTAAGAGGTACTAATGAAGGTTATTCCATAGACGCTCCATGCGCACCAATTTAGATAGCTACATTTTTATTGTATGTAAGTGAGCTACTAACTGCATGTTGATGATGAGTACAGTGTGTCTGATGGCGATGACTTATGACTAGGTTCTTGATTGGCCTTAAATAACATTAGCCCTCTTTTAAAATATTCACTATAATATCAATTAGATGCAAAAAGCTGATTTTAGCCCTTTGATTCACTTGCTCCTAATGACTTTTAAACTTAATTCTCTTTTCGATATTGTGGCTATGAGCGTACCTGACGAATGGCATTCCAGTAGCGCATCGTGCAAACGACATTAAATATCTACGTTATCATTTTAAGGGATACAAAATCATTCATACGTTGGGTATCAGCAGGAACTACATACCTTTCCGGAGCACCTGAGTTCATCCCATGTTTTTAGTGAGGTTCGTGTTGCTCAATCGTTTTGACCATTATATTATCTGTCCCTCATCGATTTGCGGCTCCTATATGGTACCTTTAAACTTTACTTATGCCGCAGAAATATCTAGTCCTTACTTAAAGCAAATATTGCAAACTAGGCCACTGTAATGAAACTATACTATAAATGAGGTCGCACTTTTATCCAGTATATAATACGGTTCTACAAATGTAGATAATATATTAAAAAACGACAATTCAAATATCATCGCTAGAAGATAGATTTCTACAGTAATTGAAAAGTCTGTATCTAAATGAAGATCCGAATGTCAAATTTATTTCAACGAAGAACGATATTTATTAATAAAATGGCTTAACATATCTCCAAGCCCATCACAACGACCAGAGAACAGAAACAATATTAAAAGAGAATTAAATTAAAAACTAATTTCTGCATCAGAGTATCTGGTCTATTCACTGATAGCTATTTAATTATATAATATTAGGATTTCAATTTCGGATATTTAATTGTTATTATGCAATAAATGAGATGACACGGAAAGAAAATAAAACATCGAACACATTGTTAAAGTTGCTATAAATCTGGTATTTATTAAGAGTGAAGTTGGAAGAGGGGGAGGTTTGGACTCATAAAATTAGTTAAGCCCCGCCACTTTCTATTAAAATGCCTGTACCAATCCCAGAATTTCAGCATCAGACTGGTCTATTCAACTGAAAGTTATTTAATTATTTAATATTAGGATTTCAATTTCGGATATTTAATTGTTATTATGCAATAAATGAATGAGACGATGATGGTAGAAAAACAAAACATCGAACACATGGTTAAAGTTGTTATAAATCTGATATTTATCAAGAGTGTGAATTTTGCATACACAAAAAAAAGAGGGGGGGGGGTCGGATCCATAAAACTAGATGAACCCCGCCACTTTATATTGAAGTGCATGTACCAATCCAGGGAAGTGCGTAGTTCTGCATTTATCTGTTAGGGATAACCATTTTGCCTCTTTCTGCGATTTTACTATTGGTTTTTGGAACTGTTGTGTCCGAGATTGGAATATTTTTGTTTTTGTTTCCATTCCATTACATGTCCGGGATCCAGTTTATTCATATTGATTTTTTGGGCAAAATAGACTTTCCTCGTTTGATTATAACACACTTTGGCTTGGTATTTTTATTTGAATTGATAATGTAATGTATTAAGCAGTGGTAAATCTTTAAAGTAATATGAAACGAGTTTTTGGTGAAATAAACATCTTCAAAAATATTCTTGATGTGTTTACATTCCTTAAAAACTAAACCATTCGTGCATGTTTGAGGACGAAAATCGCGATCATCTGTGATTAAGAACAGAAAACCATTCCATCTCGTACGTGTTTTTTCAAGACAATTAACTTTCGGATGCACCGTTCCGATGATTGCCGATCATGAAATTTCACCACCAACGTAAACAACGATGGATGCTGAGGTGAGCACATGTATCATTCTGGTTTTGAAAGAAGTTAAATTTCTTGCATTTCTTGCCTTGCAAAGAAATTCTTTCATGTATGTTTTATTTTTAATCGTGGATTGAATGGAAAATAATGGAATGTAAATCGAAGCGAAAATGACGTTACCTGTTAAGAAGAATATTGGACACTTCAGAATTCGTTTCCAGACGAAGATCGGTCTTCCATCCAACGATCATATTCATCTCCAATATATATTCTGTTTTTGCTTAACTTAGCATTCGCTGATTTTTTGTTTCTTCTTCTGGAAGAATCGCCCAATTTACGCTTCGGACCTGGCTTCAATTTCTTTGCCTCCGACATTTTCTTCTTCAACACTATAACGGAGCATGCGCACAATCTCTACCGAATGAGTTCAAATCTGAGGCCAATAGCATATGATTTGCATTATTTTCCGGGTAGCAAGAATTATCGAAGACAGAATAAAATTACGTTTTCTCCTGAATTATACATCGTAGCTCTCAAAAAGTGAATGATTTACGTTCTTTATATATTTAATCTTTACATATATCAGAAATTTTTAGAAAATTGTAAATAATGATTTTGGCATTTCATATTACTTTAAGGTAGAAAAGTCTTATCTTTGGCAAACCAAATAAAAAAAACACATAGCATACATAAACGTTAGAGAAAACCGAAGGGACAATCAAGAATAGACAAACCAGAGACAGTAGCAGCATACGGCTCACAAGACACAGGACGAACACAAACAAAACAAATAAACGTTAGAGAAAACCGAAGAGACAATCAAGAATTGTGAAGCCATAGACAGTAGCAACTTACGGTTCACAAGACACAGGACGAACACAAACAAAACAAATACACGTTAGAGAAAACCGAAGAGACAATCAAGAATGGACAAGCCATAGACAGTAGCAACTTACGGCTCACAAGACACAGGACGAAGACAAACAAAACAAATAAACGTTAGAGAAAACCAAAGAGACAATCAAGAATGGACAAGCCATAGACAGTAGCAACTTACGGCTCACAAGACACAGGACGAAGACAAACAAAACAAATAAACGTTAGAGAAAACCAAAGAGACAATCAAGAATGGACAAGCCATAGACAGTAGCAACATACGGCTCTCAAGACACAGGACGAAGACAAACAAAAGAAATAAACGTTAGAGAAAACCGAAGAGACAATCAAGAATGGACAATCAAGAAACACTTGCAACATCAGATACTCAAGACACAGGACGAAGACAAACAAAACAAATAAACGTTAGAGAAAACCGAAGAGACAATCAAGAATGGACAAGCCAGAAACAGTAGCAACACACAGCTCAGAAGACACAGGACGAAGACAAACAAAACAAATAAACGTTAGAGAAAACCAAAGAGACAATCAAGAATGGACAATCCAGAGACAGTAGCAACATACGGCTCACAAGACACAGGACGAAGACAAACAAAACAAATAAACGTTAGAAAAAACCAAAGAGACAATCAAGAATGGACAAGCCATAGACAGTAGCAACATACGGCTCACAAGACACAGGACGAAGACAAACAAAATAAATAAACGTTAGAGAAAACCGAAGAGACAATCCAGAAACACTTGCAACATTAGATACTCAAGACACAGGACGAACACAAACAAAACAAATAAACGTTAGAGAAAACCGAAGAGACAATCAATAATGGACAAGCCATAGACAGTAGCAACTTACGGCTCACAAGACACAGGACGAAGACAAACAAAACAAATAAACGTTAGAGAAAACCAAAGAGACAATCAATCATTGACAAGCCATAGACAATAGCAACTTACGGCTCACAAGACACAGGACGAAGACAAACAACAAATAAACGTTAGAGAAAACCAAAGAGACAATCAACAATTGACAAGCCATAAACAATAGCAACATACGGCTCCACAAGACACAGGACGAAGACAAACAAAATACAAAAACACAAGACAGAAAACTGAAACGATGAGCAACTGTTATGCTATCATTCATCATGAAAACGGTTCGTACTTTTTCTTTTGGCCATTGTGTTGTCTGTTCTTCTTCGATATACGGATTCTGATTGTCCCTTTGGTATCGTCAAACTCTTTTTAATATCTAAGGTATCCAGTTTTTGACAGTTTGTTGCTTCCAATCCATTAAAATGCAGTCGAAAATTTTAAATATGCTTCCAAGTCGTTATCTGTGAGTATCAGCAATGGAACACATGTGTATTATCACATTATTCCACTAAGAGGGGATGACCCAATTCAACATTTCCTGTACCTAACCAGTAGATTAAGTCACCATGTATACATGTGCTATGATATCGATCTTGTTTGCTTCTGGATTATCTTAATTGGATTTGGAAACTATTCAGATAGTGCAATATGCTGTGTTTTTCGTAAAACTGCATCAACTGAAATTATAAACCATTTGTAATTTCACCATTACAATAAAACAGGAAAATGTTAGCATGATTACATTAAACGTGTCAGATACGATGTATATCTGATTTTGTGTAAAACCTTTTTTTCAGCTGTTTTCAGAATGTCAATAACATGCTTGGTAGAAGAAATGCATTGATTATGACAATCCTGATCAAGTATGATATTGTTTATTTATACTACCGTTAGGCAGGAGATTTATGACACATTCCGATGACTATTTAAAACCAAAGAATTACAACTAAAAAAAACCTTATAGCCGACCATAGCCATGGTAACCACTCCTCGATACCTTTGCTAGTTGCACTATTAGTCACATGAAGGTATAATCCGAACAGTAGTCATTGTTTCGGAACTTACATGGTTTATTACAATATTCTTAGTTTCAAATTTACAGTCCCTTAATATTTAAATGTATTAAATCTAAGATCAATCTCTCTCAGGTAGAGGTAACATTGTCCGATGTTGGATAACTTTGGACACCGACGGGTACTACTAGTGGAGCAGGAACTGCTTAACCTTCTGGAGCACCTGAGTTCACCCCCGGTTTTTTGTAGGGTTCGTGTTACTCGATCTTTAGTTTTATATGTAATGTTTTGTAAATTGTTATTTATCCTTTTGTACTTTTTTCTTTGGCCATTGTGTTGTCTGTTCTTCTTCGATCTACGGATTATGATTACCCTTTTGGTATCTCCAAACTCTTCTGAAGCCCATTGGTTTACTGGCTCCAAAGACCATTTAAGTTATTTAGCTTTCCTAACTATGAGCGAGCGCTACCGATGAAGTTTATCACAGAAATACGTCTTGCACACTAATTAAGATTTTTATAAGAAACAATTTATATATGGCACGATATTCAAATCTATTTAAAGTCTAGCAATGACTTTTTTCTTGTGACACACGATTTCATTTTTCTGGTGGAAAAATGAAATTGTTATTAGAAATGAAATGTTAGAGGGAGTAGAGGTCAACGTTAGAGCACAACTAAAGAAGAGAGAATCCAGAAAAACTGGCAACACAGGATACAGAAGACAAAGAAAACAAAAACAAAAACACAACACAATATGTGTTACACACCACTACACGCAAATAAACACAAACAACACAAATAAGGCGCCAGTCCTCATACAAAAAACCGGAGGAAACGATGAACCGAACATTGCTTCCATGCAGAAATTCAAGTAAACTTACCAACATGAAACTCAGAACGTAAAGACACATGATATGACAACACTAAAAACTAAAAAAATGGCAACATGGACCCCATAAAACGGGTATTAACTCAGGTGCTCGCAAAGGATAAGGAGTTCATACCTCTTGTAAGCCATCCATCATGTTACTCATATATTTATAACAATCCAGAATTAGCATTATGTCCCCATCCATAGCTAAATGTAAAGCAAATACAAATAATTATCATAGAAACTACTAGCAATTGATTTACTCATGTATTGCATTTGAATTTATTTGTAACGGAGCACTTCTCATCTGACTTGATGGGGGGATGTAATGTATTGTATATGGATGCACTTATAACGTCTATGATATTTGTATTCCCCCCCCCCCCCCGCATTTTTGTCTGTGTTGTGCTTTTGTGTTTTGCTTGTCTTCGTCCATGTCCTGTTTGCCTAATGTTGCCAGTATCTCTGGATTGTCCGTTTTTAATTTTCCCTTCAGTTTTTTCTAAGAAGAGTTTGAAGATACCAGAGGGATAATCATAATCCGTATATCGAAGAAGAACAGACAAAAGAATAGCAAAATGGAAAAAGTACAAAACGACAAACAACGATCTAAAAAACATACACATATTTGCCACTGAAAAAACCGGGGGTGAACACAAATATCAGATACAATTGACAAGCAGCAATCCACTAGAGTTTGCAATTTAATTAAAATTATATCTTTGAAATTTGCTCCCGGATGCAATCAAAGATATCATTTTAATTAGATAGCTAGAGTTTGCTGACTTCACGATCAAATAAGTCACGTAATCATGTAATAATTAGCAAAAAAAAAAAAAAACAAAAAAACAAAAACAAAAACAAAATCAAAAACACAAACAAAACACAAAAAACGAAGCAAACAAACAAGAACTTACAAGAACTTTATTGAACAAAACTCAGACAAATATACAGCATAGCACGAGTTACAATATTAAATACAAAGAAACATACAACCTAACTTGCAATTATTTCGATAATAAGAAAATAATCCTACACTATTAAGTTCAGTAGAAATAAAACAGGAAAAAAGGTACCCAGAGTATACAAACTATAACAAAAACAAAGAAATTTACATAAGAAAAACACTAGACTTCGTACTGTGAGAAAAATACAATTCTGAAAAGAAGAAAAAATCCCTTGAAGTACACGATAAAGCATTCTTCGTTACATACATACTGGATTACGTATCGAGTGCGGGATAGTTATATATAAATCCTGTCATATGGCGACGTGACAATAGCTTCATTTTTTTGTTAACTTTGAAAGTAGCGTCAAAACGCTGAAAATTCACAATAGGTTAAAAAAAATCTCTGAAACAAACAATTATGCTACATCTTATTTTTACATGCTTAGAAATCCTGCTTTATTTGAAGGAAATTGTATTATTTTTTTTTGTCTCCTCACTTTATTTGAAAGGTTCTTTTAAAAAAGCTTAGAAATCCTGACCTCTTTGGAAATTGCATTATTTTGTTTTGCCAACTCCTATTATAGTTCAAGTTGAATGGTTCTTTTTTTAAGTAATAGAAGTCAAGTTCCAAAGGTTAGAAAGTGTATTGGAGAGAGAGAGAGAGAGAGAGAGAGAGACAGCGTGGAGTAGACAATGGTTGTCACAGTAAACAATTATCTACTACTCTCCTGAAAATTAAAAATCATATTCAGAGTTAGACAATACATGACAGCTTTATTCACTTATTAATACAGAATAATCACCGGGAGAGCTTTCTATTGCTTTCAATTATCATGTTGCCTGGTTGCCCTGTCCATTTTCCGTTTTTTCTATGAAACAAAAAAGCAAAGTCGTGTTGGTGGTTGAATGGGGTTTGACAACTATTGAGCTAGGTAATGAGAAAGTAAATATCATGTGAGAGGAAATTTATTTATAATCAAAACAACTGTATTGTTTACTATATATTGACGAGATGAGATGGATTTTTTGGGGGTTTGTTTGACGGCGCGTCTAGAGCTGAATGAAGACATGAAGAAAAACATACACCTTGTTTGAGAGTAATTAATCAGATAACTATATTATATAAAATTGCGAGGTTGTATTTCTTTGTCGTTCCCAAAATGTGTTTGATATTGTCACAACTTAATAATAAATGTTTGTTAAGCTTTGTTTAACTGCACCATTTATACTGTAAATAACTTCCATCAATATTATTTAAAAATTTGCTGAAAAATGATCGAACTAATATTGGCTTGATTATTGCAATGTAGACAGTGGACGGTCGATCAGGGAGTCTCCGGGTGTCAGCTCATGTAGTTTGCAAAATTAAAAAATTAATTATAAGTCTAGAGATTTTTTTACTTATTTTGTTTGGAATCTCTTTTTTTCCGAAAGAACCTCAACTTTTGAATGATACAAGATCAGCACAAGATAGAGAGGGCTTGCCAACAAGCTTCATATTCTGGCTCGACAGGCTGATATTTGCAATGCCAATTATGCCAATATTTAGAATGCCAATTATATAATAACCAAAGGATATTGTTATTCAATGACTTAATTAATATGAATATTGAGATTAATGTTGAAACACTATTGTTTTGAAATGATACATATACTGATCATATTAATTCGAAAATTTTTGAGAATGTTCGTTGTTTTATTAAACAGACAAAAAGATTTTGTACTTCAAGTCAGCAACTTTAGAATTTTGTTATATTTTGTTTTCCTCAGATTTTTCCTCCTTTTTTCCTCGTTTGTATTAATTCATGACTCTTTTGTTTACCTCTTATGTCTAATACTATGTTGTATATGTTTTGCTGTCATTATATATTATGTGTATTATTTATATAAGGAGAGAACTTAATATAAGTTGCAATAACTTGTGTCCAATCCTATTGCCAAATTTATCGCAATAAAATATTATTACATGATATTTGCGGTATCAATCAATTTACATCCGGATATCATATACATAATTTGATAAACATGGTGTGATTTCGTGAATCTAGTCTATCACATGCACAGAGTTATCGGACTTTGCACTTCCTCATTACTATCTGTCATTGTTGGGGGAATGGATTTAGTCTCCATTTCCACGAGTTTTATTGTATTTCGGAACTGTTCCATCAGTGTGGTGTTCTTTGCTTTTTATTTTATTTATGATACAATATATCATGGTATTTTTTATGCTCAATGATTTGAGTTGAGAGGTGATTGCTTGGTTTGTTGACATGGGTAGAATCGTTGTCCATCATTGTTTAAGTTATCTCCACTAGTGGAGCAGGAACTACTCACCCTTCCGGAGCACCTGAGTTCACCCCCGGTTTTCAGTGGGGTTCGTGTTACTCGATCTTCAGTTGTATATGTATGTTTTATGGATCGTTTTTTGTCCTTTTATCCTTTTTCCTTAGGCTACTGTGTTGTCTGTTCTTCGATATACGGTTTCTGATTACCTCTTTGGTATATTTTCATATTTTATCAAGGGCAGTATTATCAAAGTAGACAATCAAACTATATCTTTTATATAGTATGTCTCTACTCTAGATTGTTATTATAAGAAAAGTTTTAAGAGGGTATTAACAAAATTAACGAACTCCGAACAATCTTCCAAAGGGAAAGTCAAAACTCATAAGTATATAAACAGACAAAATCAGTCAACAACCGGAAAACTGTGAAAACCGTAATGACCCTGACTTGGTACAGATTTTAAGAGACCAAAGGGGTAATCAAAAGCCGTAATTCGAAAGAGTACATACAATACAATGACTAAAAGAAAAAGAAGACAAACCGAATATCGTTTTTATGCGGACAATAATAAGTCTTTATTTATTCAAGCAATACAGCTTATATAATACAATACATTTTGATTTACATTTGTAATTTGATTTAGTATTTTAGGCCACTTTCAGCAATATTTCAGCTATATCATGGCGACCAATTTTAGTGCTGGAAGAAGCCGGAGTATCCGGAGAGAACCACTGACCATGAACAAGCAACTGGTAAACTTAATCACTTGCGGATGAGAGTCGAGTGTGCACCTTTTTTGCAATTTACAAAGCCGGGCGCGAACCCACGCCGTATTGGTGATAGGCTTGTATGAGTCGTTAGATCCAACGACCTAACTCATTGAGCCACCTGGGCCCCGACAATAATAAGTCTTTATTCATTCAAAGCAATGCAGCTTATATAATACAATACAAACAAATAATTTAGAAGCACCAATATCAATATCAGTTATTTAATACATAAATTACACACAATAAAAAACTACAGCAGGGAATGATATACATTCACAATAAACAAAATAACATGCATACATTAGGAATTTCTATTTTTTTTCAGAAATACAAAGATATTTTCTTAAATTAGTAAGTTCGTTTGTGCTGATAATAACGGCAGTAGTTTGAAACAAGAAGGACAAACAATGATTTATAAAACAATACATAAAAAACTAAAGATCGAGGAACACGAACCTCACTACAAATCAGGGGTGAACTCAGATTTCTCCCATTATGACGTCATTTTAACCCCGCTGAACCAGTGGTGGAAAAAATTTGTAATCCTCTAGAGGATTAAAATGTCTCGTGCCTTTCCCCGCATTTGACTCGTTTGACTCGTTTGACAGCTTTTGAGATAAAGTTCGTGCTAAATAACGAGAGAAACAAATTCTCCTTCAGTTGCCCAGGTGGGTTACGATATTTCTCCACTCTCGAGAGTTAAATTAAAAATTTTAACCACTCTGTGAAAAAATTATCACCCTCGACTTCGTCTTGGGTTGTAATTTTTTCGCTCGTGTGTTTATCTACCCTAACACCTTCATCCAAGGGCAGTATGTTTATATTGTCCGTAACGTCAAGCGGAAGCCACTCCCCACCATGTTTTGGTGATAACTTTGCAAATAGCGGATGCATCGGTCACCTTGTTGCTAAAAAAGGGTTTTATGTTGCAAATCCGTAACAACCTCAATGTCAGTTTGGGTGACTGATATGGAAGGAATCAATTCAACCACACTTACTATACAAATAAGAGTTTATCACTGTAAAATATGTGATAAAAATATACAATCACACTGACCACACTGTCGGAATAAAAGGAACAACAAAAAATACCACACTGTCGGAATAAAAGGAACAACAAAAAAATATCACACTGTCGGAATAAAATGAACAACAAAAAATACCACACTGTCGGAATAAAAGGAACAGCAAAAAATACCACACTGTCGGAATAAAAGGAACAACAAAAAATATCACACTGTCGGAATAAAAGGAACAACCAAAAATATCACACTGTCGGAATAAAATGAACAACAAAAAATACCACACTGTCGGAATAAAAGGAACAGCAAAAAATACCACACTGTCGGAATAAAAGGAACAGCAAAAAATACCACACTGTCGGATTAAAAGGAACAACATAAAATATCACACTATCTGAATAAAAGGAACAACCAAAAATACCACACTGTTGGAATAAAAGGAAAAGCAAAAAATACCACGCTGTCGGAATAAAAGGAACAACAAAAAATACCACACTGTCGGAATAAAAGGAACAACAAAAAATACCACACTGTCGGAATAAAATAAAAAACAAAAAAATACCACACTGTCGGAATAAAAGGAACAACAAAAAATAACACACTGTCGGAATAAAAGGAACAACAAAAAATACCACACTGTCGGAATAAAAGGAACAGCAAAAAATACCACACTGTCGGATTAAAAGGAACAACATAAAATATCACACTATCTGAATAAAAGGAACAACCAAAAATACCACACTGATGGAATAAAAGGAAAAGCAAAAAATACCACGCTGTCGGAATAAAAGGAAAAAAAAAAATACCACACTTTCGGAATAAAAGGAACAACAAAAAATACCTCACTGTCGTATTATAAGTCAAAAAATGAGGCGAACGAAGCTGTATCTGTGATCTCTTTAATTTCCAGCTCTGGAGGATATATCAATGGAAGAAATTCTGCAAATCTAGAATTATTGATAGATAAAACGTCATGAGTATACCTGTATGTGAAATTAATGGTTCCTCCCCTCTATGTTGATGAATCTTCTTATCTTTTACAAGATTTTGAAGAAACTCCGACTCATATGAGTATTGAAATAAATTGGCTAGAAGAGGGGTACAATTCGCACCCACTGGTATGCCGACGACCTGCTGAAGCACTGCCCCTCCAAAGGAGACAAATATGTTATCGACGAGGAACTCCAGCATACTGACCACTTGTTCCTCGGAGTAGCATGTTTTACCTTTTGAATTTTGTTTGAAAAATATGTGAAATTGTAGCCTAATACAACAAATTTTGAGCCATCGTTTCTATGACTGAAAGCTTTGTGAATGGTTTCGTTTAAGCGGGTTTTTAATTTGTCTTGCGGTAGGGTGGTATACAGAGTTGAAAAATCAAAAGTTTTGATGGAGGATACCCGAGAGAAAGATCTTGATTTAAGGTTATCCAAAAGATCTTAGAGTTTTTCAAAATCCACATGATATGATTTATGCCACTACGCGAGTAAACAATTTCACAATATTTCTGTTGTCCCTCTTTTACTGCAGACAGAATCTTTGACAGGTGAATATTACACATATAAATGAAATACAAAATCTAATCGAAAGGTTGATGATTTAACTAATGAAATTCATCCGGGATATTTTCTTTTGAAATACTGACTCAAGAATGGTAACTCTAACAAATATTGATATATCATATACATATTAAATGTGCATACATTTGCATATGTACAGAAGTGTGTAAAATATGATAGTATTCTTTTGTGGAGATTGACATGACTTTTTATGAACATAAGATTATTGAACGAGGCTGTAGGCAGAGGTCAATATTGGTTCATTAGGTCCATAGAAACTCATAGTGATAGATACCTAGCTTAGACTTTAGAAAGTTTTATTTCATAAAATTTTCAATCTGATTAAAATCAGATCTCTCACTTGCTCCCCCTTTTCTGATATGTCGCTGCGTGGGAGATCTGAAGAAATCCCATTACTGGTCACATGTGAATGACCCAATGACATGATATTTTTCGTCCAATGAAAATTCAGCTTCCGAGATCATGAAAGCGTAATATTCTAATAATAAACTGCTCCGATATGCAGTCCGTCTTCTCTAACAATGTTTTGATCATTTCTTGCTGCTTTCTTTTCAACGTTTCAACAGAAAACTGTATGCAAATTGATTTCAGCACCTCCTCATATTAGTTATCATCCGCCATCTTTTCGACAAAACTGAAGCGTTGTTTGCTACGAATAATCTGATTTGTCGAATAAGTTCACAACCCGTAATTACCATATCATTTAATATTCATGACATCGGGTCATTCACATGTGACCCGTAATGGGATTTCTTCAGATCTCCCACGCCGCGACATATCAGAAAAGGGGGAGCAAGTGAGAGATCTGATTTTAATCAGATTGTAAAATTGTAGATATCAAATCGAAATATTGGAAAGCTAAATAATTTAAAGCTTTGTGAGCAATACAATCAAAGGGATAGACAATTTCGACAAAGGTCACGTATGCAGGTATTGGTAAATGAAAATGAATAGGGGAAAATCTGATTTTTTAAAGCACAAAAAACTGTCAATAAAACTACAATAGTTCAAGTGAAACAGATTTAATATGGTTCTTAATCAAACAATATCAGAATTAACAGAATTTCATCAGAAAAGGATCTAAGCCAAAATAATTATTCATTTGAATAAGGGTAATAACAAAATTACCGAACACCGAGCAATCTTCCAAAGGGAAAGGCAAAACTCAAAAGTCAACAAACAGACAAAATCAGTCAAAAACCGGAAAACTGGGAAAACCGCAATGGCCCTGACTTGGTACAAAAACCACTATGTAATTATTTTAATATCATAAGTTTGTAACAATAAACGTTAGAGAATACCGAAGGGGCAATCAACAAAGGACAATCCAGAGAAACTGGCAAAATAGTGTGCACAAGAAGAAGACAAACAAATCAAACACAACGACACAATATGTGTTGGATACCACTATGCGCAAACAAATAAAATTAAAGTAAATAAGACATGAGCCCTTCTACAAACAACTGGAGGTAAAGAATTTGAATTTTGGTGTTTAATGCCACTTTCAGCTATATCATGACGACCAGTTTTAGTGTAGGAGGAAGCCGGAGAGAACCGCCGACCCTGGACAAACAACTGGTAAACGTTATCACTTGCGGCTGCGAGTCGAGTGCACCCTTTTTGTAATTTACAAAACTGGACGCGAACCCACGCCGTATTGGTATATGAGTTGTTAGATCCAACGACCTAACTCATTGAAGCACTCGGGCCCCGGAGGTAAAGATGAACCGAACATTTTTTCTATACGAAATCGTAACGGACATCACAACACGCACAGTTTTGAAAAATTCTACATCCACGCTTGATATATGTGGTAATTCCTATCTATGAATGTCAAGAACACACTGTTTGATTTTATCATTATTAAGAATGTTTTAAGAATGTTTGAAACCACGTTCCATAACTACAGATTTATTGGCGGAGGAAGCAATAGTCTGATTTCCTGCCTAAAACAAAAGGTTACCGATATGCATACATCTTTTTATGATTTTTCTATTGAATTTTGAAGCTGTTTTGACAGTGCGGTATTGTTTTACATTTTATCGCCGAACAACTTTTGTTTATACCTTTTTAATGCTCCTATTAACGATACACTCGTTAATAAGATTTTATTTCATCACCTTCCCTTGCAAATTATATGCAAACAAAGTACAATGTTATCGATTTAATATCTTTTTTTTTATACATGCTGCGTTTGTTGCAAATGTTGCATATAAAAAGAGCTAAAAAGTTGTTTTTTCCAAATTTAATTCTAAACTAAGGAATAGCACGTAGGCGTCCACTTGTAAGATATACATATATATATGTGTGTCACCTATCGTCTTAAGTGTAAGATCTAAAACAAGGCTCACATTAACATACTAAACGAACAGGTACATACTGCAACAATGAAGTTGCAACTCGTTTTAGCCGTTTTCATTTTGATCGTCGCTGTAGCCAATTGTGAATTTTCAGTTAAGCCCAAGTGTAGATATGACTGTGAGTATATTTTTTTTTCAATTTAAAAATTGATGACAAATGGTGAAACATTTTTTAACAAATATCAATTACGCTGATACCATAAATATCAAGTCATAAAATTCAGAACAACTTAGAGTGGTTCTTGTATTGCTCAAGCTTTAGTTTTCTATGCAGTGTTTTGTAGATCATTTTTGGTCCGTTTGTCCTTTTCTTTTGGCCATTGCATTGTCTGTACTTCCTTCTTCAATTTACGACTTCTAATTGTCTCTTTCAAATTGCGATCTCCATATTTTCCTTATTCCATTATGACTGGACATGATATTAATACACGCAGAGGGTGGTGTGAATCAGATGTGGATTCTGAAAAATCTCTCAGAACTGCTAAGAGTATATACAATTAAAGCCCCTCTCTTCATGACATAGAAATAACATGTTTGATTTCCGTAAACTTTGCAAAACCACTCCCCATTCTAAATTAAAAAGAACTAGTTCAACTATGTTTTATATAGAAGATAATTGTTAACGTAGATACAAATATCTTGTTTCAGGAAGGAACAAATCGTATTTTATTTAAAAAAAAATCATTCTATTTAGCAAAAAGTTATCTGAAATGGACATAAAAATGCTCTCACTCTTTTATTAGCAACATATATATAGTTGTGTTTCTGCGACATGCTTCTGTAGCAGAATATCAAAATTACTATGGTTACATGTTCTGTTATTCATATGAAGTAGACAGACATAAAATGAAAGTAACAGCGCCACCTATAAAAAACGGAAGTTCGAAAAATGTCGTTTAACGTCACAAAATGGCGGACAAAATGACAACCCCAAAAAACAACATTTGAGAACAAACCATATTCAGCACTGTTCATTAATGGACCCTATGAGAATAGGAATGTTGGAATAAAGCTATATTTTAGGTATCAGATATTTTTTTTGTCTACATCACATGGTATCACCCCCTCCGAGGGTGAGAGGATGTTGGTGTCAGGGGCAAGTATCTATTGTATCACCAATATGTAGGATAATAACCTGTTCTAGTGCATTCTCCTATGATTCGGATCCCAAACCCTGTTAGCGAAATGACAATTGACATGCATTGCTACTTAATTCTAATATTTTTTTAAAAGTATAAAGATCAAGATTACCTAATACTCAAAATATTATTGATGCTCTCTGTATATTTGCTTTAGTCGACAGTTTCTAAGCACATGCTAAACCAACGATAGTTCAAAATGGATATAAGCTTAAATATTAGAAAACAATATTTTTCTGGTCAATACGATGTTAACAAGTGTGTTATTTGTCAGGAAAATAAAACAGGTGCCATAGAACATAAAAAGCAAAGGGGAATTCAGACCCTGAAAGAACGTGTCTCTCAAAGACAAAAGATAAGAGACGTACGATATTATGAGGCTATTGATCGACTCGAAAAGCTTCATACATAAGACGAAGTATTTTACCATAGAAAATGTTATTCTGAGTTCACTCATCAGAAACAAATCAAAACCTTTGAAGCCAGAGCTGAAGGGCATGTTCGGATTCGATGGCTCCGTCGACGTCCACATACTCGAGTAGAAGATCTGTAAAACCAGTCGATTGGAATCTATTCATTTTTTGTCAGACTTCCAACAAAGATAAGTTGTTCAATATTTCAACGTTTTCTGTCAGCAATAAGACCTTGCAAGATTCAAAATTGGAAAACACTATGCGTTTACGTTTAGCAGGGATTAACGATTTAATAGCTGCAGAAGGGAAATAAAATATCATAACAAATGCCTCAATGCATTCAAATATGATACACAGAAAACGAAAAAGGAATGTGAAACAATAGATCTTGCAATGATTTTTTTAGTTCAAGAACTTGGATCAAATACTCCAACTGTCTGATGTTTGGGAACGATATTGCTCACTAGTAGCACATACCAACGGAGATATCCCTCAGTCATTTATCTCCCGCAGAACAATATTGAAAGAATGCTTACAAAACAAACTCAGTGACGAATATCAATTTTTACGCCCACTTCATCGGTCGATTTTTGAAAGGGAAATCCTGTTGATTCCTCATGCATACTCGCAACATGTTTTGGGAGAACTTCATTACCTAGGAGCAACTCCGTTGGAGGAAAATGAAGGGCTTACTATGCCAAATTATGATCCAAAAGACGAATTTTGGATGTTGAATTTTACAAATGAGTCGGAGCATTTATTAAACATAGCCACCAAGGATAAAGCCACAGACGTGATCAAAGAATCTCTCCTGAACGCTAGAAAGATTGGAAAGAAGCAGCTAGAAGATTTTGTTAAAGATCGGCTTGTGTTAAAGGATGAGGAGCAATCACCTAAAATCCCACTTCGGACTCCCATCAGCAAAAACAATCCACTAACAATGGCTTCCTTGTATAAAATTCACACAAGTTCAAACCCATCTGAAAAGGGGGAGATTGTTAAGGCTGACAGGAATACATTACATAGAATAGTAACCGCCTTTTAAGTCGGAAGAGGGGTCAACATGTCAGAAATAAATAAGCGTGAAATTATGCCAGTTCCAATAGCTATTGCGGAGACAAACGGGTCTCTTAGATCAGGGAATAAATCGTTGCTATTAGACATCTTGCTGAAAAACGTAGATACTAATGGTCTAATAAACTCTAATGATAGAGCTACATTGATTATAGATGGCCAATGTCTTTTTTCATAGTTTGAAACAACAGGGTTTAAGGACATTTGGTGAATATGCAGGCATGTGTGTGGGAGTCGTGCTAAGAAAAGGTGTTAGATTTAGACGAATTGATGTTGTTTGATCGATATCGTACACAGTCTATAAAATCAGGAAACCGGGCATGATTCTCCACATGCTTCATTGTAAAAATGTATCTAATTGCCGAACTATCGCTGTATCTGCAACCGATACTGATGTCTTTTTGCTTTTACTGCATCATGCTTACGGAATGGATATCAAGATATGGTCACGATGGCAGGAACGTCTAAAAGCCCAAATATTATACCAATACACTCTGTTTTAGAGACGAATTTGCCTACAAGACGTATGGCCCAAAATTTATTGACATTTCACTCAATTACCGGGTGTGATACTGCGTCCTTCTTCTATGGGATTTCGAAGAAAAAGGCGTATAAGGTTTATGAGCAAGATGCCAATCTTCTTGAAGGAATTTGAGAAGCAGAACTAACTGACGAGAAGATTAAATTAGCCGAGGCTTTCATATGCAAACTTTACAATCAAGTGACTGATACATCTGATGAAGCTCTGGATCTGATGTTTGGAAAATCGAAGAGTCCAGAAAGTCTTTCCCCTACTAATGATGCGTTGCAATTGCACATTGAGAGAGCTCACTTTCAAGCAAGTGTGTGGAAACAAGCGAATGTTGTCAAGTCAGTTTTGCCTTCTCCTATAACCATGGGTTGGAGCTTGGATGGTGATCGTTTAATACTACTTCTTATGACACTTGATCCGATCCCACAAGCATGTCTTGAAATGATATCGTATCAGTGATCCACTGGTTGTATAACGTTACGATGTAGCTGTAAAAAAGCCAAATTGCCATGTACAGACCTCTGTAAATTTCATCAAGGTAAACATGAACAATGTGTTAATTAGAGGATTTATTTACAACCAAAAACGCACTAAATAGTGATTTACGCATGCGCAAACAAGGTTTATATATATTAAAGTTACAATTCAGTTGTATTTAAACCTATTCATGCTATACCAGTAGATTTATACCGATTTCAATGTATAAAAGAAAATTTGAGCCATTCTGAATTATTATCGATCGAAAATATTCGCGATTTTAGGGGTGTCATCTTAATTTGCAATTTTCGACCCCTAAATGACCTTTTACGAATGGCCAACATATTTTTATAAATTCCTCATACACAAATTAGGATAAAAAACTATGTTGGACCAAATACTAATAAAATGCCGCTAGACTTCACCTTTTCAGCAAATTGGACCTGACTAGTTGTAATCTTTTCACTTGTACAAAATGTATGTAGTAACATTCCAGCAACACCTGTAGTATTAGCTACACAGTGTGTTAGTGACCTAATACGTTATATACGGGGTCAGTACATTCCATATGGGGCGAGACGAATATGGAATTTACTGACCCCGTATATAACGTATTAGGTCACTAACACACTGTGTAACGAATATATCTTACCGACTACCCTTTGGATTTGAAGTTCTGAGTTTTTTCTTACTTTGATGAGTCTCTACTCAAGAATTCAGAAAATAATTGAAAAATACAAACTTTCGATATTTTATATCTATCACAGAAAATTAAATATCACATAATATTCAACAAGAACTGTCAAAAACAATAATAATAAAATACATCAAGTCAACTGTTACTTATTAATGGTCAGATTATGAATAACAGTAACATTTCCATAGAAAATCTGTGGATTTGCCTGCATATTGGTTTGACGGTTTTGGACTTGTTCTGTGTTATCATTGAATTCATTGAGAATGTCACTAAAATCAATGTCACATAGTTCATCCATAAAAGTGTTATCCGAGCTATGTTCAGCAAGGACAACTGGTCGGTTGCGTGGATTAACTGGCACAAGATCCTGAAGAATAGCTCCCGGAGGAATGTTTTCAACACCGGAAGTAGAAGGTAAGGCAAGCATGGCTGTTGACGGCAATGCAACTTGATTGGAACTAGAAGACACTGGGACAAGATTGTCTGTTAGTGTTTTACCCATTTTTATCTTATCCTCTGTATCTATACGCTGATACGTAGTTAGTGACTGTACACATTTATGTCCAGTAACAGAGATGATCTGGGCATCTCCAAAACCATACTTATGTTTTGACAGCAATGTTGCACCCGTGGCTCTAATAGAGTGATTTGTGTAAATCCGAGACAAATTACACTTTTCACTGAGTTCAAACATAAAACCGCTTAACTTCTTTGCTCCAATAGGCACATTACAGTACCACACTTCACTCTCCACTGAAAAACTATCCAATGGTTTCTGCCATAAGCGGTTGTTTTTTGGATTCAAACGCCGAATATAATTTTCATACGAAGCTACTGGACAATATGGTGAACCTACAAAGCAAAGAATTATTTATAATTGAAGAATGTGTCTATTTACCACATTTCTACTTTAAACATGTCAAATACTGCTTTAATTCATCAATCAATTCAAACACATTTTATTGTTAGGGGCTGTCTTGAACTTGCTGTAAGGTGTAAGTGTTTGCACAATGTTTAAGGTCTAACTGTGACTTTAAGATGAAGAACAGCAATAAAAGCCTTGTTCCGTTGCTTTGAGTATGTCAAGTGCTATTTGGGTTTTGTGTCATGAATTTAGACACCATATCCCTACTTTTTATTATATTTATTGATTAAGAAATCATCTGTAAAAAAAAGTTATACCATGTTTTTCTTGACTTATTGCTCTTTTTCATAATTATGATCAACAAATTTTTCAGTTTTTCTTCAGAAGATGGCGCAGTTCTACAGTTACAGTTTACAGTTTCTGTCATCGCACAATTCGGATTATTCCTAAAGATACATTTTTTTGTACATTGTGTGACATCCTATCGTTCTCTCGGTTCATGATGTAATACGTGTGTAGTGTAATATTTCTTTTTGGTATGAAAATTTCATTATGAATAAAAATTTAACAAAGAATTTGGAGTATTTGTAAAATTGATAAATTAGTTCAATGACAAGTTTAATTAATGTAAAAAAAAATATGTGTTTACCGTCACCCAACTGTCCCTGATATAAGGCCCCGATCTATTAATGTCTGGATATCTCTCGCATAGAATTAAGGTAAATCAAATAATATACAACAATTAAGAAAATTTCCAACCTACAAAATGTACCAACCCGAATTGTTTAAGCTGGTGACATTAAACACACATGTTTTTGTTTGGCCTTACCTGGGGATGCTGGCATAACTCCAGAAATAATCTCCTTATCTGTTTCCCTGTGGTTTTTCGTCAACTCATCTTCTGTTTTGGTAACATATTTTAGTCCAGTTTCACCATCTGTCTGTACTGTGAACGTAGATTTTGACATTGTATGCATATTTTCCTGACCACGCCTGCAGAAATACAGTCTGATATCAAACTGTACTTTGTTTGAGAGACCAGATGGTGTACTTGTGCTAAAATAAACAGATTTGTAAAGTTTTTCCCTACTTCTGCTAAAATAAACAGATTTTAAAGTTTTTCCCTATCACATTTGTCAATTGCTGGATAATGAATGACATTTCCCAATCCAAGTCTTTTCACTTCAGCTAACATGACCCTAAAGTTCGTATTATTGTCATTAAAGTCTGCGTCCTTTACAATATCAAAGGGTTTATTGTGTGCGGGAGATCTCAGATAACGGCTTAGACCATGTCTAATAGATTCTAAGGATGTGGCTTTGTACCTCTGTCCATCAGGTTTACGAATGTCAACATAAAAATGAGACATGTTTCGTTCAAACGCACACGATCGAATGTTTCAAATTCACTGTTCTGTTTGTTCTCCTTCAAGTATTCCCGCAGAATATTCGCACATTTTTTGTTTGCCCTTATTGTATTTTCGGCATTTATCTTCATTCGTTTCCTCTGAATTTCGTCCTCTGACGTCTGGGCAAAACGTTTTTGTCGAGACTCTGCCGTCTGCTCCTAAATCGACGCCATTTTTTATTTAAAGGGAAGTAACTCTAATTTACTAACCCTGTATGAAAAATGTACAAGAGGCTCAGACGCCCTGTATGAGTTATACAGGGCGTCCACGTGTTCACGCTAAGCCAATCATTTCATACATTTATGTAGGAGGTAAGATATATGGAGTATACATGTCTCAGATAAATCGATATTCAAACTGTGGTCCCATGTGTCCTTCTTTCTTCCTATATCGCTTGTCAACGGACTTTTAATAGAAATAACAGGACGGGTCCACTAGTGAAACTGCGAACCCTTCCAAATTCATCCCGATTTTAAGCCGGATTCGTAGTTCTCAATCTTTATTTTTCTGTGTAGTCTTTTATATAACATAGTTGGTATTTTTGTATTTTCCCTTTGGCAAATTTGCCACCACTGAAACTGCGAACCCTTCCAAAATTCATCCCTGGTTTTAAGTGGGGTTCATGTTTCCATGTAGTGTTATGTCTACCATGTATGGTGTTATTGTATTTTCCCTTTGACTATTGCATTGTATGTCATTCGATTTACGGCTTAAAGCTTTTATGAGAAACACAGGCTTAATCAAATGTCTAGTCAATATTGTATAAGTATACATGGTATTTTCTTATCTCTTTGATTTATTCTGCTTTTTACAACTTTTTTACGACTAGGGATATTGATTGTGCATCTGTTTCTATCACATTTCGATTACATTTCAGACCTCTTCCGACAGTTGGTGCTTTTGGTTTTAATTTTATTACCTTAAAATATTGTTTTTCTTGTATACAGCTTAAGCGTAATAAATTAAGGTAACGCAACAGCAAAGTTACTTTGAAAATAGTACAAGCGCTGTCTTTGTACTATAAATTGAGTCTAGGCATAAAATTGAAAAGCCTCTCATGTTCATTTACAATCCTTAGTGGTGGAAGAAGTCGGAGTATCCCGAGAGAACCACCGACCATGGGCAAGCATCTGGTAAACTTTATCACTTGCGGCTGCGAGTCGAGTGCACCCTTTTGTGTAATTTACAAAGCAGGGCGCGAACCCAAGCGTATTGGTGATAGGCTTGTATGAGTTGTTGGGTAATCCAGCTACCTAACTCATTGAGCCACCCGGGCCCCTGCCGATAACAATACCAAGTGTTTAGGTGTCTATAGACCTTCCTAAGGCAGGGAGTTTCATTGGCCAGGTCGATATGGCTGTTAAAGCTTCCCTTCCCAATTAATCTAGTAATGAGACATAGTAGAAACTTTGCTGAAAATGACGATTAAAACCAATAAGTATCGCCCAGTTCAATAAAGGGAAGGACTATATTGCCTTCAGTTTAATTATGATACGTACTGCACAAACCCTTTTAACTTATTTACACTATTTATTGAACTTAAGAGGTCATGTATATATGTGTTAGAGGTATCAATTTTACCTCTTTCTACAATTTTTTTTATATATAATTTTGGAACTGTTCAGACAGTGTGGTATTTTTGGAGTTCCGTGTTGTGATGTGCGTTGCGATTTCCGCATAGAAACGATGTTCGGTTTGTCTTTACTTCCAGATGTTTGCAGGAGGGCTCATGTCTTATTTACATTGTTTGCGTTTGCTTGCGCATAGGGGTGTCCAACACATAATTGTGTTGCGTTTTTATTTTGTTTGTCTTCGTTCTGTGTACCCTATGTTGTCAGTTTCTCTGGATTGTTCATTTTTGATTGCCTATTCGGTATTCTCTAACATTTATTTAGGGGTAAATCAAATTGAAACTCGTATTGCGCACCAAATTACATATCTACGTTTTTATTACGATTACTGATTCGATACCTCTGCTGGGCTGGTAGACTATACTCGAGGGTATCACCCACTCAATAGTCAGTGATTTGGCACTTACATGGTTTATTACGAATAATTTCATCGAAATCTACAGTCCCTAAATCAAGTAATTATTATTAAAACTAATGTTCTCATCCTTAGGGATTTGATGATCTTAGTCTACTTTGGCTATCCTGACTATGCCCTTTGGTTGTTCTCCTCCTTAGGGATTTGATGATCTTAGTCTACTTTGGCTATCCTGACTATGCCCTTTGGTTTTCTTGATGCTAGTAATTTTTAAATTTCATGGCTTAGCAATCTCGTGAATTCGATTATACCTGATGAAGGTTATTCCAGAAACGCGTGGTTCGCACTAAGTAGCGCGTCTACGTTTTTATTGATCTCGGTCATATAGGTTAACACTGTATTCACATTTAGACTTGACCACGTGAATATGACGTCTGCATGTTTGCAATATGTTGTACTAAATTGATGAAATCATTTATGTATGTCAGAATTAACATAAGAATTTTTTTTCCTTATACAAAGTTACCATTTGCTATTAATAGATTTATGTTTTTTTTCCAGGCTGTGTCGAGGTATGCAAAAGTAAGTATATACTACACTCTACTAATAATAGATGAAATCTAGAATATTTGAATATGACGCAATGTAAGTTTTTTTTTGCACAATGTTACAACGATAGAAAATAACGTCCTTTACAATTTACAAAAGGATTCTGTATTTAGTGGTAAACAATTTTCAAAATGAATCGACATGTATGTACATCGACTCAGTAGGAAATACAAATAAACCGCATCGATGGTGCAATGGTTAGCGTGCTCGCTTCGAGTGCGATAGATCGCGGTCGCGAGCCCCAGTCGGGTGAAACTAAATATTATGAAATTGATATTTGCTATTTCTCTGCTAAGCACACAACATTAAGTGGAAAGATCGAAGACTGGTTGGCTCGGAATCAGAATAATGTCACAGAGTGAAGCGACATATCTATCCGGGACTGTTGTTTCAGTGATCGCTCACTATAAAAATCCAAGCTGGACGTCACAAGCGACCACATGATACCTACAACTTTTTGTATTTTCTCTTTAGCTATTGCGTTTTATTGTCCTCCAATTTACGGCTTCAAACCTTTATTGTATAGCACATGCATAGCACAGGCTTAATCAAATGTCTAGATAGTATAGATTTATTACCTTTTTTTGTTTTTGTTTTTGTTTTTGTTTTTGTTTTTTTATATAATTCCTACATATTTTAGAACTCTATAGGTTGTATATATATGCATATACTTTTTGATTTGGACTAGTTTTTCAAATTTAAATTCAGCGCTATAGAAGAATTGTAATAATAATGATATTTTAATACCTCTTTGATTTATTCTGCTTTTTAAAACATTTTAACAATTAAGAATATTGATTTTGCATCTTTTTTTTTTACGATTTTTCGATTGTTACCTACAACCTATGACAGCAAAACACTTATTACAAATAATAACGTCTTATTAATATCTTATCAAAGTCACTTTACTCCCAGAGAAAGTACATATCCGACTGAAAATGGTACGCTAATGAGGTTCTCACTTTATAAACGTGTCTAACTCAGATCTTACTATTCTCTTATTGCAAAATAATTGCAATAACTTGTGTCCGATCCTATTGCTTAATTTATCGCAATACAATATTATTACAATTGCTAGTTTTATGTGTATGTTTTGTAGATCGTTGTTTGTTCTTTTCCTTTGGCCTATGTATTGTTTGTTGTCGGTCCTTCTACGATTTACATGTTCTGATTACCTCTTTGGTATCTCCTAGCTTTTCTTCTTAGGACTATTTCCCAGCGTATGTAATTATCAAAACAGTACATGCATCTCTGTAATATTACATTCATTTGGCTTTTTCAGACAAATATGCACACTGGTGGCAACGATTTTGTCATTCATCCCGTATCAAGATCTACTGTTATGCGCACCAATACCTTTACATTCACAAAGCCATGTACGGTAACATCGTGTGTTCTCCGAGTAACGTCCAGTACACTGGCGGTCATACGTGTGGATCTAATGATGCTGCAACAACGAATCTTATCAGAAAATTTTGTAACTATAAAAACAAATGCTATGGATATGCCAACAATTATCTGATGGATGGTAACACTATTCCATTTGCGTATACCTGTCCTTATGCAACAGACCACTTTTATGTAGAATACTACTGCAGTAAGTATATGCTATATTGTATCATGCTTTCTCGTATTTTCTATTGTCAACAGCCGTACAATATCTCATGATACCCAGAGAGGAGGTGGAGCTAGATAACGTCACGTCATACAATATCTTCGATACAAAAATATACAAGATATCATCATCAAGCTATACATACTCTCACTCAAACAGCAAAATTAAAAAAACAATTTGATTGACGTCGCAAGATACAAGTCCCTTATTGAACAAAGTTACTTGTGCACTATCAGATATTTTGATAGGCCAGACTCGTTCTGCGAACTCGTCACATGGCCTTCCAAAATATCTGATGATACACTCGCCTTTTTGTTCAATAAATGTAACTTATATAGAGAAATAAGGGTCAGGGTTATGGTGTTTAGTG
>MJUT01031287.1:289985-310983 GCA_002080005.1 Gigantidas platifrons
ACCTTCATCAGGTACGTTACTGGAATAACCTTCATCAGGTACGTTACTGGAATAACCTTCATCAGGTAGGCTCAAAATCGAAACATTGGAAAGCCAAATAATATGTAGTCTTGGGAGCAATAAAAGCAAAGGGCCTACACAGGATAGCCAAAATCGGCCATGGCCACATATGACTGGCGGAGGAGAACCTTAGTTTTGATAATAATTACATTAATTAGGAACTGTAAATATCAGTAATAAATATATCTAATAAACCATGTCAGTGCCGAAGCATTGACTACTGGGCGGATGATACACTCGGGGGAAAGCCCGACTATGGATCGCACTGGGAAACATGTTTGAAGATTGTCATGCTCCATTCACGTTAATGACCTATTTTGTAGATGTCGCAGAAGGGTGTCACTGGTGGAGCAGGAACTGCTTACCCTTCCGGAGCACCTGAGTTCACCTCCGGTTTTTAGTGGGGTTCGTGTTACTCGATCTTTAGTTTCATATATATGTTTTGTAGATCGTTGTTTGTCCTTTTGTACTTTTTCTTTTGGCCACTGTGTATGTTGTCTGTTCTTCTTCGATATACGGATTCTGATTACCCCTTTGATATCTTCAAACTCTACTCATATACATTGCATAAAATGAACACCGAAAAATACCCCAAAAAAACCAGTTTCAAAATCCAACAGGAAAATCGTGGAAAGGGGTATAATCGATGCTCCTAACACACTAATATATATGACGCCCATTTGAGTGGCTTGGTACAGACACTTCAATAAATAGTGGCGGTTTTAAACTACCGTAGTTGTATGGGCCCAAAATAAAGCTGACAACCTTAAGCTTGGCTTCGTGCTTTATAATATATATACCACATTAGCAACTATGTGAGAAGGAGATCTACTACTAGTCCTTGGCCGCATGGTATTCTCATTAAATAAAGAAATAATTCAATTAGCAACAAGGAGGATTTTCCAGTACACAACCATCAACTAATATTGGCCCGTTTTATCTTGTCTGGTTTAAACAGGATACAACGATTATTCATGTTCTTTTTACACTAATAATTATATTGAGAATAAAGTACCTGTATTTGATAAAGGACGAAATGTATGACTGATCACAGAGTGTGTAACAACAGTAATAGGACAGGTGCCACATGTGGAGCAGAAGCTCCTTATCCTTATGGAGCATATGATTTCATCCGCGGTTTTGGTAGGGTTTGTGTTGCTCGATCTTTTTATGTTCTTTTGTCCTTTTTCATTTGGCTTTCGCAGCTGCTGATTACTCCTATGGTATATTGAAGCCTTTCTCACTATAAAATAAATCTAGATTAAAACGACGGGTGCCGCTAGTGGAGCAAGAGCTGCTTACCCTAGCACGTGAGTTCATGTCGGTTTTCAGTGGCGCTCGTGTTGCACGATCTTTAGTGTTCTATATAGTGTTTTGTAGGTCGTTTTGTGTTCTTTGTCCTTTTTCTTTTGGCCATTAAGTTATCTTTACGGCTTCTAATTACCCAATGGTATCTTTAAGCTTTACTTATGATAAGATCAATCTACATGTACATGGCAGTAACTCTTGTTATAAGTACTTTAAAAAAAAAGATACAAACAAAAACAAACAAACAAAGGAAACTGAGAGGACAATGAAGATTGGACAATCTGACAGTCATACTTGTCATTTGGGAATTTTAATTAAAAATATGTCTTCCTCGTTGTTTTTAATACTAAACGTCAAAGTAAATACATGAAATATTTATCTTAATAAAAAAAAACTTCATAAAAATGGATTTCTTTATTATATTTATCACGAAATTATGACGTTCTGATATAATAAAGATATCAGAATTGCAATAAAGCTGAAAAAAACCTCGTCAAATGTGTGGATTTTGTGCTTTAAAGTACATGTTTTGCTGAAAAACAACAGTGGTAACGACCGGGTATGTTCAGTACAATATTACTGATCCATGTTATCTAGTCTTATGTTAACAGCAGATAGCTAGCTTTTGTGTACATTTTTTCTTCAGAATGTAGTAGTTGTGTTACTTATACAAAGGACAAACGATTTCTATGTTTAAATGATTTTTGGGCCGTAATGGTCGTGTTCGTATGGTAGTTGGATTTACAACTACTAAAATGGTGATTTGGAGCCCCGTTCATGGTGAGGTGTACCCGATACAACATTATGTGATAAAGTTTGTCAGGGACTTGCGACAGGTCGATGGTTTTCTCCGGGTACTCCGGTTTCCTCCACCAGTAAAACTGAAAATCACGATATAACTGAAATATTGTTGAATGTGTCGTTAAATACCACTACCACCATCTTTTAATACCGAAAATGGCTTTTACCAGATAAAATCATCCCCTTTACTTGTATCAATAGAACGAATGTCGTCAAGGGCAACATTGACTTCTTCACGAGACTTGGGAAGTTCGGGGTACTTTTTTCGCCTTTCTCTGTATAAAGCTTGACGAACGCTGTTTATATCGTTTGGTCTCAAGTTTTCTTCATCTATGGCAATTCGTCTTCTTATTATTTTTGAAGGTTTAGCGAAAGCATCCTCGTGAGCCTCACGCTTTATCCGTATTCTCAATACTTTTCTCTCTATTTTGGCGAGAGTAAGTAGTAAAATTAGAAACGTCAATGTTTGTTCGCAACCTTTCCTTGCATTTTTCCTGTATTATGATCATCTCTATGAAATTTCATTACCTTTAAGTACAGGGGTCCGGGTGGCTCAATGAGTTAGGTAGTTGGATTACCTAACAACTCTAACAAGCCTATCACCAATACGGCGTGGGTTCGCGTCCGGCTTTGTAAATTACAAAAAGAGTGCACTCGACTCGCAACCGCAAGTGGTAAAGTTTACCAGTTGCTTGCCCATGGTCGGTGGTTCTCTCCTGGTACTCCGGCTTCCTTCATCACTAAAACTGGTCGCCATGATATAGCTCACATATTGTTGAAAGTGGCATTAAACACAATCAAATCAAATCAAATCATAATAATACTAGCCATACTAGTGAATTAGAAATCATCTGAATATGAGATCGTTAGAAATCTGTTTGGATTTTTCCTCCGGGTTTTTAAGGGTTAGTTGTACTTAATCTTTAGTTTTCTGTGTAGTACTTTTAAGATTATTGTTTTTCCCTTTGACCCTTTTTTTCTTTTGACGATTGTATTTTCTGTCCGCCTTCGATTTTCGGCTGATGATTACCCTTTGGTATCTTCAAACATTCTTTTTTTTTGCTTTAAGCATTGAAATAACATTTACTAGTACTCAGAATATTTTATTGTAATGAAAATATTAAAGGATTGTTTTTCTAGATTGCACACTCAAACACCTGTCTTACAATGACATGTTTGTATACGTAACATAGAAATATATAGTATAACACGTATACTAATGTAGAGTCTTCACCTAAAATAGTTTAAAATTGAAGAAAAAACGTAATAACAGCTGATCAACGTGATATGTGTTTTGTCTTTCAAACTGTTAGAGGTATTTTTTACTTGGAAACCATGACAACTACGAGGTATATTCAGTACGCATTCAGTAACTTTTTAAGTATGAAAATTTAGAAATCTAATTTTATGTGTTTGATGTTGTGTTTATATATTCACGTAAGAGTCCTCATCCATGTCATTGTGCTTATGTTTACCATTATCAGCTGTTGTTTATCAGTAACTCCCAGCCCACTTTACTATAAATAATGACATTATAATGCGCATGTCTCCCGATCAAGCTGATCGGATGCTTCTGGTTTTAAAACAGCAGTTAGAAATTCTTCGTGTACTAAGTTCACATCTCACTAATGTAAAAAAAAAATGGCGTATGCAAATAAGTAAGGTCAAATGTTGTTTTTTCATACAGTTAAGCATGCATATATGTGCATATGTATGTAGCAAATCACTCTCTATGAGGTGCAGTTTCATTTTCTTTAAGGGTCCGGGTAGCTCAGTGAGTTAGGTAGTTGGATTACTAAACAACTCATACAAGTCTATCACCAATTCGGCGTAGTACTATTTCCCTCCTGTTTAAATGTAAATTAAAAGAAACCAACTATGTAATTTTTGTAATGAAACAAAAGAAACAATTTTGCACTTATTCTGGGAATGTAATATTGTCAAAGGTCTATGGTTAGAAATGGCAGAAATATTGAAAAACAATTGTAATGTAGAAATTCCTATTTCATCACAATATATAATACTTGGATCAGACATGCTTGATTNCTTCATTATCAACTGTTGTTTATCAGTAACTCCAAGCCCACTTTACTATAAATAATGACATTTTAATGCGCATGTCTCCCGATCAGGCTGATCGGATGCTTCTGGTTTTAAAACAGCAGTTAGAAATTCTTCGTGTACTAAGTTCACATCTCACTAATGTAAAAAAAAATGGCGTATGCAAATAAGTAAGGTCAAATGTTGTTATTTTATACAGTTAAGCATGCATATATGTGCATCTGTATGTAGCAAATCACTCTCTATGAGGTGCAGTTTTACTTTCTTTAAGGGTCCGGGTAGCTCAGTGAGTTAGGTAGTTGGATTACCAAACAACTCATACAAGAGTATCACCAATTCGGCGTAGGCTCGCACCCGGCTTTGTAAATTACAAAAAGGGTGCATTCGACTCGCAGCCGCAAGTGATAAAGTTTTCCAGTTGCTTTCCCATGTTCGATGGTTCTCTCCGAGTATTCCGGCTTCTTCCACCACTAAAACTGGTCGCCATGATATAGCTGAAATATTACTGAAAGTGGCGTTAAAACACAAAAAATCAAATCAAAATCATTTTCTTTATTCATTGAATAGTGCATATAATTTGAGAGGTTATATGGATTAGGGTTATTGCTATCTGATGCCACTTTCAGCTATAATTCAATTATATCGTGGATGTCAGTTTTATTGGTGAATGAAACCGGAGTACCCGGACACCACCGACGTGTCACAAGTCACTGGCAAACTTTATCATATAATGCTGTATTTGAGTACACCTCGTCATCAGCGGGAATCGAACTCACAACTTTAGTAGTGATATGCACTGTTTGCACAGGTAGTTGTAAATCCAATTACCATATGCTCACGACCACCACGGCGCCTAATATAATTTGAATCTGTACATAAAAACAACTATTCATGAAAGGCACATTTCCAGCTTGCCTCAGTTTGACTGTAAATTTAAACCAATTGGACAGTTGCACGTGTTAGTAAATCATTTTATTTTTATATATTAGCAAATAGCTTGTCTAGTAGACAAATGTTTAAGGTGAAAGGATGTAATAAAGGGGGGGGGGGGATTACAACACTGTAGGAACAATTACAAAATATGATATAACAATAGAAGAAAGAGAAGCAACACACATAATACATAACCGTTCACCTTCTTGTCTTAGAGCGTTGGATAATGTGAATTATTTCCCTTTAAACAAGATGTGATATGCTTAAGAAACAGTTCATGGTTTGGTTTGCTTTTATGGTACTTAACGCCACTTTATTCACAATATTTCAGTTATATCGTGGCGGTCAGTTTTATTGGTGGAGAAAACAGGAGGACCCGGAGAAAACCACCGACCTGCCGCAAGTTACTGACAAAATTTATCACATAATGCTGTACAGCTCGTCCTGAGCGGGAGCCGAACCTACATCATCAGTGGTGATAGGCACCGATTGCATAGGTAGTTGTAAATCCAACTACGATACGATCACTGCCACGACGACCCGTAGTTCATGGAAGTCACAGTGTGTTTGTAATCTAAATATGGGTGATAGTAACCATGATATTTACAGTAGTTTTTTCTGCACAAACAACAACACACTGTGTTGTTATTAAATTACTGGTATTTTCCAATTTGATGGCATTCTGATTTTACATGTGAAAAAAACTGATAAAAATCTGAAAATAGTGTCATGGTCAAGAAGAGTTGAATATACCAAAGGGGTCATCAGAATCCGTAAATCGAAGAAGGACAGACAATACAATGGTCAAAAGAAAAAAAAGACCTAAGGACATATAATGATATACAGAACGTTACACATAAATCTAAAGATCGAGTAACACTAACCCCACTAAAAAACCGTAGGTGAACTCAGATGCTCCGAAAGGATATACCAGTTTCTACTCCACTAGCGGCACCCGTCGCGTTAATCTAGTTACAAACCAGGTGATAAGTCATGAATGAGGAAATGACCAGACAGTGTTTACGACAAATGGAACATATCCGTGGTCATTTGTGACACAGATGTTCCGTAACGGTTAACCAAGCCATGGTGGCGACCGTAAACAAATTCAAGTTATTACTTCAACTTAACCACTAGGAACCCCTGGTTCAGTAGCTTCCTTGTTGGCAGCAACCACATATCAGAGAAAATCCTGATGGGAACCATAAGCTCTGGGATATCGGATCAATTGAGAGATATATACTCGATATGCAGGCGCTGCTGTAATGTTGCTACATATAAATGGAAAGTTCACAAGAGGAAAATTGAAATAATCTCTTTTATCGTAAAGTTTCGTTTTTAACCGCCCCTCACTGTCAATTTCGCGGTGTAGGCTAAAATATGAGGCATAACTATTTGTATTTGTGGTATCCTTTATTTCAAGCTCAATGGGATACATTCAGTGAAACGAGATTATCTATATAGTGGAACGTGAAATAAAGGGATCGGGCTAGCTTCTTTTCGTTTTTCTTGAGAAGCCTATGTATGAAGTCTGCCTCTCACGAATAAAGGAACGAATCGGTGAGAAGAGGAGCACATTTTATTTCCCATAGGTATGCCGACTGCTTGTTGAAAAACACGTCCACCAAACATAACATATATGTGTTGTCAATCAAAAACTCGAGCATTTTGATGATATCAGCTTCAGAAAACTTTTTGGTAGGATCGGAGTGGTTTGTTTTTTTAACCAAATAAGATTTGTTCCTTCCAACAAAACCACAGAAAGTCAAAGTCAATCCTTGTTATATTTAGTTTTTTTTCTCGTAAAAATAAATATGTAAAGAAACAATAAGAACACTATTCATAGAGCCAAATGAAATGCGCCATATTTGAATTGATATTAAAAATTTGTTATTTGTTTATGGCAAAGTTTATTATATTGATTATTGGTATATATTGAACCCAAAATTTAATTAAAAAAATGGCGCCAAATCACACTTTTAAATATTAATACAAAAATTGCCTCTGCAGCGTTGGCAAATAGAATAAAGCCGTTTTTAAATCAAATTATAAGTGAAACACAGCAAGGCTTTTTGAGGAGAAGATACATTAGAGAGTGTACTAGACTCTTATTTGATTTAATTGAGAAAGCAGAAGAAGAAGATATCCCAGGCCTCTTGATTCTATTAGATTTTGAGAAAGCATTTGATACTCTCGAATGGTCTTTTATCAATAAAACGTTAATATTCTTAGGTTTTGGCACTGAATTTGTTAAAAGGGTGGAAACATTATATGAAAATGCCAAAAGTAGTATTATCAATAGTGGTCACTGTTCCAGATTTTTCTCGTTAAATAGAGGAGTGCGTCAATATGATCCTTTATCCCCCTTACCTCTTTATTTTGGCATTAGAATTAATGAGCGCAGCAATAAAAAAAAAAGATACTTTACTTAGTCAATATGCCGATGACTCATCTCTTATTTTAGATGAGGGTGATGTCTCGCTTAGAAAATCTCTATATATTTTAGAAAAATTCTCAGAATGTGCAGGACTAAAAACAAATTTAGATAAAACTGAAGCCATATGGATTGGGTCAAAGTTGCATTCAAAAGAAAGATTATTGCCAGGAGAAAATTTAAAATGGAACCTATTAGGAAAATTTAAACTACTTCGTATCAACTATGATCCTTTTACTGAAGACAAAACAGCTATAAATTTTAAACAATAAATAGAAAACATAAGAACATTGCTAAATTCTTGGATTTATTGGGATCTGACTTGTATGGGGAAAATTACAGTAATAAAATCTTTAGCAATTCCAATCTTAATCAAATCTCTCTCTGTTTTGCCCAACCCTTCAGATAAAATAATAAATAAAATACAGAACATTTTCTATTCATTCTTATGGAGTGGAAAGTCAGATAAAAGTAAAAGGAAAGTTATTATTGGCCAGTATGAGGAAGGGGGGGGGGGGGATTAAAATGCCACATATAGGATCTTTTTGCCATGGACTGAATATGGTATGGATAAATAAAATATTGGACCCTTAAAAATAGCTTCATGGAAAACATTATTTATTGATCAGTATAATAAATATGGGGCGGATAAAATATGGATGTTAGACCAATATGCACTCTCAAAAGTCGCATCACATTTCAACATATTTTGGACAGATATCTTTCAAAACTAGGGGAAATTAAGGGAGAAGTCTTCCGAAATTGATGATATTCCTACACATATTTTAACCCAATCCATATGGTTTAAAAAAAGTAAAAAATTGATAACACGATTGTTTTTTTGTTTGTTTGTTTGTTTGTTTTTTTTTATTATAAATGGTATGATGTAGGAATATGTTTTATAAATGATTTACTTGAAGAGAACAATGAATTCCTTTCCTTCAATCGACTTAAAGAAATTTATGGGATAGAAACCACCTTTTTACAGTATATGGGAATTTTACATATGATACCACAAATTTGGAAGGTTAGAATTAAACTTACAAAAAAAAATCACAGTGATAACTTGTGAAAATTTTGAATATGTAAAATAAAACAACAAATCGTGCCAATATTTCTACAGAAAAAAAAATTGTTAAACCACTTTGAACCACCAACAAAACAACAAGAAAGATGGAAAGAGGAATTAAATACAGAAATTGTGAACTGGGATCTGGTATACAAAATTCCTTTCTATTGTACAAAAAAACAATCAATTTTCTGTGTTTCAATACAAAATATTGCATAGAATTTTGAGTACTATTTCCCTCCTGTTTAAATGTAAATTAAAAGAAACCAACTATGTAATTTTTGTAATGAAACAAAAGAAACAATTTTGCACTTATTCTGGGAATGTAATATTGTCAAAGGTCTATGGTTAGAAATGGCAGAAATATTGAAAAACAATTGTAATGTAGAAATTCCTATTTCATCACAATATATAATACTTGGATCAGACATGCTTGATTACTTTATTAATCTAGTCATTTTTCTCATTAAGTATTATATCTACTCTTGTAGATTTTCTGGACAAAACCCATGTGTATCAGGTGTAATAAATATATTAAAACGCACATATAAAACTGAAGTTCAGTCTGACTCTTTCTACCAGACCCCTGGAATTAGAGAAAGAATTGTGAAGAAATGGGAAGATATTAAGATAATATTGGTATAAGGGAAGCTACTCAAAATATATGCTGTTCTAGACAAACTCTAAATGAATGCACCATACATATGGACAGTGGGAAAGTGCATGCAAAATGACTATTATTGTATTGTATATTATAAATATAGCTCAGTTATTGATGAAAACCATTTTTTTAAGTTTATGAAGTATGTAATTTCTATTTCGAAAACTATACTTTTTGAAAATGATCTATTTCTTATTAGTTAATTATTTAAACTAACATGATGGTAACACAAACATAAAAGGCCATACAAAGTTAATTTCTTGGTTCTCAGGCCCGCCCGCATGTGGAAATTCGTCGCCGCATTGCCGATTTTTTTGCAAAAATAGTAAAAAAAATAATTTAAATGCGGTAGCGCTGTCCGTACGGAAAAAACAACCGCATCCGTTTTTCTCTTATATCGCGTGGTCGGTGAAACGCTTTAAAACGCATCATGCTTAAATGAGATTTAAAGCATCGTTATGACAATGTATAAATAAAAAACGTGTTTCCGTTTGACATTTAGACAAAATGTCAATCGTTTCTGTGCAAATTCGGCACAAATGTTTGCCAGTTTTACCAGGAAACATAATAGGGGGCTTCTCCGAAGCTTGTACCTTATTGGAATTGTTTACGGAGATAAAAAATGGTACGTTGGGACCAGCGGATTGGACGTTTCCATAAAAATTAACCACTTGTGATGTTTCTGCCACCATCGGAAGAAATAAAATTGAAATTTTCAATAAAGTAATGAAAAGATTTATACATTGCCATATTTTTCACAAAAAAAAGAAGAAAAAATGCCTCCCTCATCACTTTTTACAGCAGTAAAAGGATAAAAAAAAAATGCCGCCCTCCCTCATCAATTTTGACAAAAAAGGGCCTGAGAACCAAGTAATTAACTTTGCATGGCCTAATGTATTTGAATGTACACTGTATGACAATGTTTTGTAATGCTAATAGGTAACGACTGACACTGTCCTGCTAAATATATATGTAATGTATTATATGTATAATGTGAAAGTAAAAAAAATAAATGATTAAAAAAAAGTATTGAACCCAGATCACATCGTGTAACTATGTGTCTATTTATAACTTTTTTGGATTTTTTTTTTTTTTTTACTACTGTGTGGTATTAGTTGTTTTCCATTTTATTACCAGATTGAGTGTTCATAGTTTACAACAGTATATATCACATGCATTAACATATTATTTCTCAACTCCTTAAAAATGAGAAATACAAGTTTTGTTTATGTTTTTGTGTGCCTATTTATTGTTTATTTCATCAACATAAAACGTAGACGTGATGCAGATCAAAATAGGTCTGTTAGGTCAATTAAACGCTTGTCAACTTGTGATATTCCAAACCGACCAGTGTTTTATAGTAAATCAAGACAGGATGTAGTGTTATACGAGCGTTTTTATAAATATCCAATGAAATGTAATGGTACGATTGTGGAGATAGGAGCATTAGACGGGCGATTATTTACCCTTTCTAAATTTTTCGAAGAGCATTTAGGATGGACAAGTATTTTAATTGATACAAACCCGAATAATTTTCAAAAACATTTAGAGAACCGACCCCATTCACAGATATACAACACAGCTGTATGCAGACCAAGTAATATTGGATTTATAGTATCTGATGCAGTTGGCGACGTTGCAAATAAAATGACAAAGAAGCCTAAAAGAGGCTGGAATAAGGATAAATCGGAGAAAATAGTTTCTAAGTGCACACAGTTGAAACATATTCTGAAAGATGTCCATCATATAGACATATTCATTTTAGATGTTGTAGGCGATGAACTAGAAGCCTTACAAACAATGGATTGGAACGTAGAAGTAGATTACTGGATAATTGAAATAGACAACACAAGCGCGGAAAAAGAAAGAGCCGTTTCCGATTTGTTGATGTCACAAGGATACGTACAAACAAAATGGGATGTCCGTACAGGTTGTGTCAAAGGCATGGACTGTAGCTCTAATAGACTGTTTAGTCGACGTAATGTAGGCAAACGGGTGATATCGTACTCGTTGTATGGTAACAATCCACGGTACTTAGATGGGGCAAAAGCAAATGTGCAACTGATGCCAAACATATATCCTGACTGGGAAATATACATGTACTATGATAGGACAGTACCACGAAAAATGATAGAAATGCTGAAAACATATAGATATGTTACAATCATTGATATGTCTAATAGTCCTATCAAAAACAAAATGTCGTGGCGTTTCTTAATTGCTTCAGATGCAAATGTAGAAAGATACGTAATTCGCGATATTGATTCGCGTTTATCGTGGAGAGAAAAATTGGCGGTTGATGATTGGATAAAATCCGAAAAGAAATTTCACGTAATGAGGGATCACCCATCACATTCAAGATATGCCATGAGTGGTGGCATGTGGGGTGGTATACACGAGGCAATTCCAAATATGCGCTCTTTGCTTTTAAACCAAAATAGACCAAACACATTTCTAAAGGATATGAATTTCCTAAATTCAATGGTGTGGATCAAAGCAAAGTCATCTGTGTTTCAGCACGATTCCTTCTCATGTGGGCGGTATGGGATAGACAATCCATTCCCAACAACTCGTGTTGGTTTTGAGCATGTTGGAAGTGTATTTATTAATAACAAAATGCGTCAGTCTGACGTTGATGTTTTAAGGAAGGCTTTGAGTCGTCCATCAAATTGTGCTTCACACAACATTAATAAAACAAAAGACAAATAAGACAATAAATGATTCTGATTTGACTTCTACATTGCTTCATAAAACTAGGGCAAAGTGAATTTTATTCTGCGCATTTAAATGTATTCAAAATCAGTGCAAACTATTGAACCCCCAAATATTCGCAGAATGTAGATAATATGTAAAAGAAGATTGGATTCAGCCTATTAAACCTTATTCAGATATTGCTTTAAGCGGATGATAAAACATGAATTCGTCTCCGATGATTGCATTCATACTCTAGTTGTCATTATAGATGTAAAACCACTAATTACTTTCTTTTTGATTCTCTACTAAATTTGTGTTTTTCTTCTTTGGGTCTAACTGGCCTTTTTGTCTGAAATTTAGCATTTCCAACACCATATACTGTCTGAAACGTACATGTTTCTTCTACGTACTGTCAAAATATCATGGGATGTTTATAGTCTTGCAGTGAAATGCCATGCTCTGTACCATCCCTTACTCTAAAAATAGGAATTTCAGTATTCATAGGTCATACATCAAGACTTCCATAAAAGATTAAAATACAACTAAATGCAATCAAATTTGGGCTCAAAACAATTCTTATATATTGGCATTGTCAATTTCCTTGATGCCATTGTATTTAATATTTTTCAAAATACAACAAAGCGAAATAAACCTTTCTCGTTAAAAAGGACTACTTTTGTTCTAAGCTCTGATTGGTGAATTGGTGGTTTGACATCTCAAATATGACTATATATTTTTGTAAAAGTCAAAACATGTGTTAAACTTGTACTAAGGGTGAACAATCACTAGTCATTGCCATGCAGCTGCAGTTTAAATCTTTGCTCCTTTTTGGCTAAATATCAATCTGTAATTGTCAATTAAAGCGAAATATATATTGTAGCGGAGGCCATCTTGTTGCGGAGGCCATCTACCGGCTTGGGCACTATACCTACCCAAACAACACTATAGGAGAACGGTTCCCTTGTGAGTAGTCCATAATAGGATAATATTGTATCGAGTACACCTCACCATGAACGAGATTCGAACTCACAACGTTAGTGTAGTTAGGCACTGATTGCATAGGTAGTTGTAAATCCAACCACCATACGATCATGACCACAACGGCCCCATGCAAATACAAATATAGCACTGTTCTATAAGGGATCATTTTTAAGAGACCTTTAAAATACATAACGATTTTGGGTACTTTGTGTCCATTTTAATCTGATATAAGATAGTGTTAAGGGTGCAATGAACCAATTACTACATGTACAAGTATATACATCATCGGAATGAAACTGTGTGTATGTTTCCGATTAAAAATAAAATCATAAAGTTTACATATGGACACATTCTCATTAAACTAGGGAAAATGCCTTTTGGAAAAGAAAATACTAATGCCAAGTAAATATAGAATAAAGAGAGTTTTAATGATTAACCCTTTGACTGTGCTAGACACATATATGTCCCTTGAGAAAGAAATTTACTTTTATTTTTATTTTCATTAAGAATAAGTTACTCAAATACATTATAATTAGATTACACAATTTGAAGTCAGATACAGATATTGCACATATAGGACCACTTTAAAAAGAAGAAACAACCTAAGTAACGTCACGTTGCTGTTAAAATGACGTTACCCTGATGAAAGGGTGATAACGTCAGGAATAATAGCACACACGACGTTACGGTTATACACGAAACGTCGCAGTCAAAGGGTTAAAAGAGACATCATAGCTAGCATAGCATTGAGTTAAGTTTTATTGGTGATAGTGTCTATCGAGACATTCAAGTGCTGACATTATCTATTCAATGGGTCACGCCATAATGTGTTGCATGTCAGACTGACCAAGAATATTCAGTATCAGTCTGATAATACTGACAATATCACCCACAGAGATCAAAGGCATTCAAAAGCTGATGTTATCACTTAATGTGTCGTACGTCAGACTGACCAAGAATGTTCAGGGTCAGTCTGATAATACTGATAATATCACCGGCATTCAAAAGCTGATGTTATCGTTCTATGGGTAACATCACATAATGTGTTGCACGTCAGACTGACCAAGAATGTTCATGGTCAGTCTGATAATACTGATAGTGACTCTGAGGAAGAGGGGGAAGATTTTGAAAACTTATTTTAGTTAAATTTTATCAAAATTGAAGCGTACACGAAGCCAAACAACCTCGGATCTTTACATTTTAAACTGGAAGTCTTCATATGACACCATGCTGTTTATGTTCCAAAGTCGTCAACAATATTTCGCGGAATTTTAATTTGTGTGATTTTTAGACCAAGGGATATGCAAGATTACATTTTTATGTTCAACATTATTAGAATAGTTTTCAAGGTAGGCATTTTAATTATTTTTGTGTATCGTTGTAAATATGATAGGTAGGATTTCACGCTTTCATGATGGCGATCCTTCCAGCTGAACCCCTAATTCTAAAAATATCTCCTGTTATTCCTATTGTTATGCACATATTTATTTGTATGTTTTCAAACTAGTGCGTACAAGTTGGGAGAATTTCATAAGAATAGGAATAACAGTACTGTATTTGAAGAGTTGTCGGTGTCAATTGTGGATTTGACGGACTACGTTTTTAGCGGAAGGAAATTGAAAAGTGCATATATTTCGTCATTTATTTGTATGTTTTCAAAGTAGTGTGTACACGTTGGGAGAATTTCATAAGAATAGGAATAACAGTACTTTATTTGAAGAGTTGCCAGTAAAACTGCATTTTCGACCGTCAAACCCACAATTGACACCGTCCACTCTTCAAATACAGTACTGTTATTCCTTAACTATCAGTCTGTTAATACGGACAATATCACTCAGACACATCAAAGACCTTCAAATGCTGATATTATCGTTCTTTGAGTAACATCACATAATGTGCTGGACGTCAGACTGACCAATAATGTTAAGTACCGGTCAGTTAATACTGACAATATCGCCCAAAGAAATCAAAGAATCCATGTATAAATCAACGCCAATACAAAATCATATGCATATGGTATGTTACGTCAAATGCTGTGAAAAAAACCCTTTTATTGACCAAATATAAAAGGAAATTTATCAAGCGTTAAATAGCTTATCATAGATCTACATGGGCTTGGCTTTCTATATGTTAGAAAAGGCACAAATTGTAATAAAAATGTATTAACATTTAAATTTGGTCTGGTCTGTTTAAATGTTTAAATGATAAACCCAGGACAGATGTACCAGATTGATATATTTGTATACTTGTATTCGATATTTACTACTCAACTCAAGCGTGACGTAATAAATACTTCCCCTATGGCCATACACTCAAGTACAGAATGTACAGAATAATTAATATTTCCTTTGCATGGGTCATTTATCTTTGACCGAATTTGATCATTTTATTTAATTTTTGTAGTGTGAAAATAATAAAATTTTGTTTCTGGTGTATGATTCTATATAATATATGAATAACATTGCAAAATGTTATTTTATATACTAGTATATTTTAAAATTATTTCATCTTTGAATATTTTTACTTGAAGAGGTTGTACATCATGGTTTCATTGTCTTGAAATAATACATAAAAAAAAATAAAAAAAATAAAAAAAATAACGATATAGGTATTAGTCCCACGTTGCTAAATTGTAAAATGTTTATCTTGCGGTTCCTCGTACCAGTATATCCATCACAACAATGTATGTCAACTGGATAATCACACATGTCTGCTGTCCATTCACCCGTGTTTAGGTTCACCCCCAGTTTTATGGTATGGTATATGTTGCTCCTCTGTTTAATTTTCTATGTTGTGTTTATTGTTTTGTTTGACTTCGTTCTGTATCTTGTGTCTAATGTTGCCTGTGCCTCTGCATTTTCCATTTTTGATTAGTCGAGTATTCAAAGATCTTTTACCCTTTTGACAATATCTCTAGTTCGACCTCATCTCTCGTACCCCTTGTTCCAAACTCCGGACGGTTTTCGTCTCCGCTACCGAATATGATTCTTTCGCTGGAGATCTGGAACGGCAAGGGAGTTTGCCCTTGTTCTGATCTATACTTCCACGGAATCCATCATTATCTCAAAATTGTGGTTCCAGTTGATGTGTTGTGGTTTCCCGAATTTAGGTCCATGGCAGATGATCATTCGGAGATTATCATGGTTAATTATTGCTGCAGAACCGTAGGTCTTATGTTCCTTATGATGTTATTTTGATAGGTATGGACAAAAATAGCATAAGGACCTTAAGAGCTACGGTTCCACAGCTAGGTTGATTATATTTAGAGGGCCGTTACGACATGTCGAGATGAGCTAAAGTTGAACGGAGAATTGAAACAATCACATGCTATGTTTGCCTTGCAAATATTGGTCCACGTGATAGCCATGCGGAAGCACATTTATCATTTTAAATAGATTAATACACTTCCCCGTTTTTAGATCCCACAATACCCCCCCCACCCCTATCAGGAATGATCAATTAATTTGTACAAATCGGATACTCATCCTCCAAGGACCACCTTTGGTTACATTTGGTTGAGAATTTTTTCAGATGAAGAGTAAAAATGACAAACACGTACATACGACGGACAGTAAGTTATGACAATAGCTCCCATGCCTTTTGCAATTTGCCAGGTTTACTAAAAAGAAAGTGAATGAATTAGTGTCCTGGCACTATAATCATGTATCAGATCATTATGTATAGGATTTAACCCTACTGTTATCAGTGACTTGCGAAAGGACGGTCGTTTTCTCCAAGGAATTCTCCGGTTTGCTCCACCAATAAAACTGACCGCCACGATATAATAGAAATATTGTTGAAAGTGGCGTTAAATACTATACCCCCTTTTGCTGTAACCAGATTCCGAACTATGATCAACATTCAGATTTAATATGTAAAATTCAGTATACATTAACATTAACATTTTGCTATATTTCTTGGTCTATATTTAAATTATGGAAAACATTCCCAAGGCCTCTGTGCATATTTGTCACGCTCTTTCATTACTGTAGAAATGTGAAAATTTCTATTAAATGCGGTTATACCTTCCGGGTATATTCAATATTCATTTTTTATAAATTTTAACGAATCGTTGTTATAACTAGAAAAAACATTAGTCTAGACGGAATTATCTGTCTGATTCCTGGTACAATTAGTTCACAAGATTCGGTAAGTAGATGCTATTTATTATTCATTTTTATTTCATTTTTTTTATTAAATTTTAATTTAAATTGTATGCTAGTTCTACCTGTGAAAATTATTTAATATTCAATAACAGGTGCTTTTGCGCCAATTGGTATTTCATTTGCGCCAATAAATCTCTCATTTGCGCCACAAACCATATTTTATTTGTGCCACAAATAAATTTGCGCCAATAATACAGGTAAATAGTATAAATAATAATATTTGCTATACTATTCAGATTATTTACTTGTATTAACCTCTTCTGTTCGCCAGCATTATCTGTTTCCCCTGCTCACCACGGGGAGATGGAAGTAGGATTTCGAGCAGGATCAGTTCTTATATGGATAAAACACACTGTTTACCGTTTTGGTAAGATTCTGTATTTACATCATAAAAGCACTGGACATGTTCATTTATTATAAACTATCATTAAATCACTAAAATACTCGTAAAAATTACAAGTCTGTTCTGACGCAAAACACTTATGACTTACACTTTTGTATAAGAAAGTGAGTATGAACTCACTTAGACACAATTTACCTTGCCTTGAAACTTTAACCTACATTTACGTAATTGTTACCTGGAAAATGGCGTAAATAATTTTTTAATATTTCACTGCAAAATAATTTCATGACAAAATAATTTCATAGCAAAATAAGACATATTTATTTTATATGGATTTGATTGACGTCGTGGGCGTGTCCTGGTTATCATCAGCATTTCTAAGTTTATAATGGTCCTTGACAAGTAATTAACTATTGTTGACCGGATTCTTGACAAATTATTAACTGTGGTTGACACAGTCATGGTCAAGTACTAATAATTTTTCTCTTGACCTCACTATTAGCCTATTTGTTCAACATCTATTATACTGGTGAAAAAAGATAAAAAAAACAAAAACAAAAACAAAAACTTTTTCTGGACAATCAGAAATTGTGATATAGACAAAGTTTTAAACATCCTTTGTTTGAGCTACAACAATGGTCATTTTGAAATGATCTAGCACATATATTTTAAGAAATGTGCTGAAATAGACAGATACTAAATAATGGGTTAGAGTTATGGTGTTTAACGCCACTTTCAACAATATTTCAGTTATATCGTGACGGTCAGTTTTATTGGTAGAAGAAACCGGAGTACCCAGATAAAATCATACTAAATAATGTAATTATTATTAAAACTTAGGTTCTCCACCCTACTGTTCAGGTCATTTGGTTTTACTGCTTACAAAGATTTTAAACATTTATTTGATTTTCCAATCTGTCGACTTTGAGCGTACCTGATGATTGTTTTTCGAGAATGCGTCGGGTGCACTAAATTATATATCTACGTTTTTAGTTGAAGATAATATCAAATAGGTATTCAAAAACAGTAAATAAAAGAAGGAGACAACACAATGGCAAAATGAAAAAGAACAAATAATTATATACAAAGCATTACACAAAAGACTAAAGATTGAGCAACACGAACCCCAACAAAAAACTGGGGTTAATTCAAGAGCTCCGGAAGGGTAGGCAGTTCCTGCTCAACTAGAAATGATGGAAATCACTGAAAAACACTACTATTATCGTTAACCAAAGATCGGTGAATATGATGTAGCATCTGTAATACTGGATGCCACTGTGATCTACAGTTTTTCTAGCCTATCGTGCAAGTCTTGGAGTCTTACGTTGATGATTTAGTGCTTTCAACGTTTATATGGTTGTATTTCTCCTAGATGCTGTTAGTTGTATTATGGTGATATTATGGCCTGATTGTTCTACTTTAAGGTGGTACCTAACACTACAGGGAGATAACTCTTTAAAATCAGTTGAACGTTTTGATGATATGATGTTTGTATGCAGATTTCAAGCATCTCGGTGATCAAAACCACAGAGAGAAAAGCTGCTATGTGGCTAGTGAATTTATAGCTCTGAGTCTGTTGGTTGGAATTTGTTAAAATTTTAATATTTATTACAGTGGATATATTCAAACACACTGCCAAAAAAATAAGAAAATTAAACGAGCAGATCAAATTTTACCTGAAGTGTAAGGTACCACCTTAAGCTATGGAAACAAAACTTACGTCACACTTCAATATCTTTTATTCAAAATAACTTATCTAGGCCATATGTACACTTACAAAGGAATGACCAATAACACATCATATAAGCTACATATATCAATACTAAATATATTCCACAATTTTGGCAAAGACACTAACTATTTACGACAGTTATTGTCGTAAAATATGTCACGTGACTACAGTTGCAGGTGTAGAATGATATATATATGTTTGGATGTAAATATTTAAATTGCTTCTTTATTTTACTGTGCCAACCACGCCGCGGTATAGCTGAAATATTTCCGTTAAATATCAATCAATCAATCAATGCTGTGCCAACCCAAAAGATAACTTGTTGTTCGTGTTCCTTGTATCTTGTAGTGAATCCATAATTGGCGATTAGTCTCCACCCATGCAATACGTTGTTTTGACGTGCAGTGAGTGTGTCATTCTCCAAGCACATCGCACGTACGTCATGTTTTATGGAAGGGTTTCGTATTTGATTTGTCATGCCAAACTAGCAGACACCCCTTCTGTGACGTCTAGGAGTAAAAGCAAAACTGGTTGGTTCGGAAACAAATGTGTGTGACGTAATGAGTTATTAAAAGAAAGATGAATATGAATGAACAACTTTTATTATAACTTGGAAGCGAAATCGTATAGTGCGAGATCGAATCTGAATCTGAAAAGCAAGTACATCAAGTTATAAATAAAATGTTTATGCAAATTCTCTAAAGTCCACATGGCTCATGATCGTAAGTCCAAGGTAGAAACAAAGTATGTCATTTTATCAGTTTATTGTTAATGAATATCATCACAGCAAACCGGTTACACATGTAAACATCTCATCAGGGAAATGGTCATCAATCCAGGAGGTAATGAACAGATGGCCCACCTGTATATATGAATCCATTAACGTTGGGTTTTGTTTTCACGCCAACAACTCTCTTAATGAAAATATAACGATACACTAACACAATCCTTGTAACTACGTTACGTGTGCCCGGATGAAGCGACATGTCTGCCGGCGGACTGTTGTTTCAGTGAGCTAGCACTATAAATGTAACTACGTTACGTGTGCCCGGATGAAGCGACATGTCTGCCGGTGGACTGTTGTTTCAGTGAGCTAGCACTATAAATGTAACTACGTTACGTGTGCCCGGATGAAGCGACATGTCTGCCGGCGGACTGTTGTTTCAGTGAGCTAGCACTATAAATGTAACTATGTTACGTGTGCCCGGATGAAGCGACATGTCTGCCGGCGGACTGTTGTTTCAGTGAGCTAGCACTATAAATGTAACTACGTTACGTGTGCCCGGATGAAGCGACATGTCTGCCGGCGGACTGTTGTTTCAGTGAGCTAGCACTATAAATATCCAACAAAGCGTGTAGGTCAAGTACAAAGCAGACATCATCATCATCCCATCGAAATGTAGCTTCTTCTCGCCATGATATAGCTGAAAAATTTCCCATTTGGAAAACAACAATAAATCACCCATTCCACCAGTGTGGACAATTATCTTCTTCTTCTTTAGATATACAGTATTCCTTCTTCTTCTTTAGATATACAGTATTCCTTCTTCTTCTTTAGATATACAGTATTCCTTCTTCTTCTTTAGATATACAGTATTCTTTCTTCTTCTTTAGATATACAGTACTCCTTCTTCTTCTTTAGATATGCAGTATTCCTTCTTCTTCTTTAGATATACAGTACTCCTTCTTCTTCTTTAGATATACAGTATTCCTTCTTCTTCTTTAGATATACAGTATTCCTTCTTCTTCTTTAGA
>MJUT01031287.1:314935-325207 GCA_002080005.1 Gigantidas platifrons
TTTATAAATATTCTGGAGTTGTAATGATATTTTATTAAATATTTGCATAAAATACATCTCAATGACATAACATTTCAGTGTTTTGTAATTTGCTTTAAATGAAATAAATCGAATCATGAGGATTTAATGGATACATACCACTTCTCTATTCAGCTTGTATTGTTAGAAAAAAAAGAAAGAAAAAAAAAGCGGTCAGTTTAATTGATGAAGGAAACCGGAGTACCAGGAGAATACCACACACCTGACGCAAGTCACTGACAAACTTTATAACACAATGTTGAATCGAATACACCTTGCCATGAGCGACATTCAAGCTCACGCGTTGGTGGGTTAGTGGTGATGGACACTGATTACATAGGTAGTTGTAAATCCAACTACCATACGATTACGACCATGACGGCCCTTAGCTTCAAATACGATAACCCAATTATTGTAAATAACAATAATATCGAAAATAAATGAAATGATTAATTACTTCCGTTTGCAGAAATAGGTCATAACGCAATTAACTGAATATCAATAAAAACAAAGTGACATAGATATCATATATCAAGGTATGAAAAAAACATATATATCTATTTATCTAACATATCAATATACTGTCGTGGCCGTGATCTTATTGTAGTTGGATCTACAACTACATATGCAATCAGTGACTATCATCACTGATGTTGTGAGTTCGAATCTCGATCAGGGCGAGGTGTACAACGTTATGTGATAAAGTTTGTCAATGACTTGCGATAGGTCGATGGTTTTCTTCGGGTACTCCGGTTTCCTCCACCAATAAAACCGACTGCCATGATATAACCGAAATATTGTTGAAAGTGGCGTTAAACACCATCAAACTAACAAGCAAACAAATATAATATAACAAATAGTTCACTGCACTTTGGACCAATTGGATATCAAATGACATATGTATATCTTATATCAAAGTATAAAAAACATAAATATATATCTATTACTTATCTAATATATCTTGGTTAAGTTGAAGTCATCACTTCGAAAGTTTTACGGTCGCCATCATGACTTGGTTGACCGTTGTGGAATATCTGTGTCACAAATGACCACGGATATGTTCCACTTGTCGTAAACACTTCTCGGTCCTTTCCTCGTTCATGACTTATCACCGGGTTTGTCACTAGATTAACACGACGGGTGTCACTAGTGGAGCAGGAACTGCTAACTGTTACACGATCTTTAGTTTTATATGTATGTTTTGTAGATCGTTGTTTGTCCCCTTGTACTTTTTTTGTTTTGGTCATTGCGTTGTCTGTTATTCTTCGACATAGGGATTTTGATTACCCCTTTGGTATCTTCAAACTCTTCTTCAGATATATATATGTGTGTCTGATCAAGAACGCTGAGCCCTAATCAGGGCGAGGTGTACAGCATTATTTGATAAAGTTTGTCAGTGACTTGCGGCAGGGTCAGTGGTTTTCTCCGGGTCCTACGGTTTCCTCCACCAATAAAACTGACCGCCACGATATAACTGAAATATTGTTGAAAGTGGCGTTAAACACCATAAATCCAAACCAAGCCATCAACTATCTGCAGTGTTCGCTGATTGGCTTAATAAAGATGCAATCAAAGGACTACTTGAACGGAGCATGACAAAACCCGTAAAAAGTGGTAAAACATATTTACGCTCAATAAGCACAACATTTTCCTCATCCCTTTCATATAATGACATGTTGGTTCCCATAAACCGGTTTGACCTCGCCGCATTTTTGTACCTGAATTTCCAACGTCATATGTCGTGGTTTTGTTGGGTTCCGTGAGTTCGGTTGAGACGAGAGGTGATCATTCGTTTTGTTAATATTGGTGGAATTGATGACCATTATTTTCATAATGTCAAATAAGATTTATAATATAGTTAATTCGAGCGTATAACTGTATATAATTTCTTTATTAAGCGTATTTGCATTTTATCAAAAATAAAAACATTTTAGAGTAATAGGACAGAGTGAAGCCAACCATGCGACTCCGACTAGACATATATTACTAAAATAAGAATTCAGACGGTCGCCCTTGGCTGAATAATTATTTAATGAATTGGAAAAGGTTTTCCATGTAATTGTCCACATTTGACCATGAACTTTATTTATAATAATAAGGTTGGCCGACTTGCAGACATGATTAATTTGATTTCAAGTTCATTGCTGTTGTCACACTTTCCGAGCATGTCATGGTAATATATATTTTTGGTGTCCGTTGGTTGCGAGGGACGAATCAAATATATAACTCCTCCTAGCGGACGGAGGCAAACGCCATTCTCGTGTTTGTTGCAATACCACATTCCATGCTCATAAGAGATAAATTGCAGCACCTCCTAGTATGTTTGCAGTTGTCGTTTTTGGCTCGTCGCAAAGGAAATTGAATTCAACAACATCACCCACATTGTCTACTCGTCTACATGATTTAGTATCTATGTCTCATCATGGATATATATTGCTTTATGGCAATTTGATTAAAAAACATGGCGTCACACATAGTTGTATAACATCGCGTTCATATTTATGATCAGCGTTTTTCTTTTGATTTTTAAACTATTTGCATTGATTGTCGAGCCGCCCGATGTTTTATGCATGGTACTTGTTGTACCACAGTTATACCGCGCGGTCAGTCTACCCGTGGAATGTTGTTTCAGTGAGCTACATATAGCACTATAAAAATCCAACTAGGTGTAATAGGCTAGTGCAACGGCGTCATGGTTAACATATCAACGAATGTAGCCTGCTCTCGCCATGATAAAGCTGAAAAATTGCTAATTTTGGCTTTAAACTAAAATCAACGATACTGCGTTGACTATTATTTTACCTATTTTTGTTCCAGTATTGTTGTACATATTGTTATAGTGACAGCCGGAACCTTTGAACCATAATGCAAGCGGGAGGTTTGGCGCCTTAAAATCTGATTCTATTATTAACATTTTATGATCTGTTGCTTGTAATCTTAATAGGTGACCTTCGTCGATTTGGCTAAGCTGCTCAGGCCTTTTGGATTTATTGCTCCCAAACACCTGATGAAGGTTATTTCAGAAACGCATTGTGCGCACTAAATCTGATATTTACGTTTTCATTAATCTTGTTTTTATCACATATATAGCTGAAATACTGCTAGCTTGACGTTAAACAAACAATCAATCAATTTGGTTGTAATACATAGCTTCTACATAATATGTCGTGGCCGTGATCGTATGGTAGTTGGATTTATAACTATTTATGCAATCAGTGCCTATCATCACTGTTGTTGTGATTTGGAATCTCAATCAGGGTGAGGTGTACAACATTATGTGATAAAGTTTGTCAGTGACTTGTGAGAGGTGTACTCGATACAACATTATGTGATAAAGTTTGTCAGTGACTTGCAGTAGGTCTGTAGTTTTCTCTTGCTACTTCGGTTTCCTCCATCAATGAAATTGATCACCACGATATAACTGAAATATTGTTGAAAGTAGCGTTAAACACCATAAAACAAACAAAACAAACATGTACCCCGAAGAAGGTTTTGTTTTTAATTAATCCGTTTCATGCATGTAATTGCCCAACAGGGGGACATCTATAATGCCCACAAATCATTGACAAATAAAGATATATTAATATACATTTATTAAAAGCGACAAAATAAATAAATAACAAGAACAAAAAGTGACATGAAAATATGTGGTATTTGCTATAAAGTGATTTACAAGCACATGGCAAGAGAGAGCAAAGGTGACTAAATATTTATCTAAAGTACATCTATACTACATGAATATATTCTAACGGATTCGTTTCCTTATATGAGAAATGTACTACAAAACAGGTAATTATTTCTTTGTTTTACTTATATTTGAATGCGACGAATACATGTAGCTGATTTTTCAAATGTTTTTTTTTTTAAACATTACAAACTGATACTTCTGGTCTTAATATTTTTAACACAGCAGACGATTCTTGGTATAGTGGCATTTGCTCTTTTCTGTGTTGCTGAACTTATGAGCTGTCGTGGTTGTAATCGGACGGTAGTTGGGTTCACAACTACCTGTGCAATCAGTACCTATCACCACTAAAGTTGCGAGTGCGAAGCCTGCTGATAGCGAGGTGTACTCGATACAACTTTATATCATAAAGTTTATCAGTGACTTCCGGCAGGTCGATGGTTTTCTCCGGTTACTCCGATATTACTTTTTACCCAGACAAATATTAAAGACAACTACCTATCAACTGTGACTTTTGTGATTTGGCGTCTTCCGGTGACGTAGTTTCTAAGGAACGCTGGTATGACATTGAGGCTTGGTTATTGATTTATTTTACGATTTTGTGTACCATTTACTTGTTATATTAGTTATAATCCAATTGCCATCCAATAGGAAAACATCAGTAAATTAATTCCAACAGTCTATTTATATATATTCAATAGATAACTGTAAGCATACAAGTTAATGGGTATTGTTATGACATGCATTTCTATTAATGACATCCTACTCCAAATAATCATATAAGTTAGATGGTTCCCATTAGTATCGAAATAATTTTATGGTCGCCATACTTTGTATAGCACTTTGACACAGATAGCATTGCATTATACCAATCCGAATATACTACAACGATCTAAAGCTGGCTTGTTGACATTACAATGAAAAACAAGGGGGAGTAACTAGTAATGCCTACTGGTGTTCTAATTTCAAATCAAGCACACCGTTTAACAATAGTCAGGTTTTTCTCTTGTGATTTTTATTTGTTTTCGTTCTGGTTGATTTTTTTTTTTAACATTTTGAAAATATGTTCAACCATGATAAAAACGTAGATATCATATTTAGTGCGCATGACGCCTTTCTGGAATAACGTTCATCATAAATTAGAGTTCACTTCAATTTAATACTTTGTAATGCTTTTTTTTATACTAAAATCTATAATTCATAAAATTATTAGACTGTGTACAGATAAGTCAATACTTGTATCAATGTTTTTCTTTTTTCTGTGTTTAACCACTGTACATGTTAAAGGGTCATTAAAGATAATATTACAGTAGGAAATTTCCATTGCAATAATATATTATTTATCAACTTAAAAATTAATAAATACTTCCATGTTGAGCATTTAGATTGAACTAAACTAATGTATTGCATGTGTTGAAGGTATGGCAGGTATGTTAAATTCATATTTTAATTAGGCCAAGAAAAAAAATACTTGTGTTTCCGCTAACATGCTCTAAAATATTAGGTAGGAAAAAGATTTTATTTTTAAAATATTTTTGGCTAGTTTGTACATGGGACACATTCTGACTTTAATAGTGCTTGTTCAAATATTGTAAAAAAAAACAAAAAAACTTTACGGTAGGCACAAAAAAATAGGGTTGGTAAGGTTAGCGGAAACACCTGTAATTTTTTTTTTGCCTGAATAGCTAACCCGTCCTAAAAGGTGATTTCATCTTCTTATGCAAATATGCTCAAACAAATTTGGCAGGAATGGTCCATCGGAATAAGAAATTAAGATTTGAGCATATGCAGTTGATTTTTCATGGCGAAGGCGCCTAGAGGAGTAAAATTAAGGGAAAGTTTGAATATTTCGTCTAAAAATTCAGTATTTGAAATGTTTCTTCAACAATAGTTGTGCTGTATCATTGACATATATAGATTTCGATTTTATTTTTAAAACCGACGAGGGTTTTATGATCTATGAAAACTGAACACTATGGGGTACAAAGCACGTACGTAACATGGGTAAAATTAGAAAAAAATATTTTAAGAAGTAGTAATGTAAATGAAAATATAAATGGCTTGAACTATCACAGATTCAACCTTGCAAAAACGCAGACCCAAAAGGGATGTTAAGTCGAAAACAATTCCATTGACTACAATGATTACAAAAAAAGTATTCTAATGAACCAGGAATTGAAATGTAATTGTATTTACCGTGATATGTCCTTCTTAAGTGGAAATCCAACCTTGTACATTAAAACATCAGGGTCAACAGGTATGATTATTGAGAGTCCAAAGTTCACATATAGTATAATCCTATTCATTTGTAGCAACATTCCAGCAGCGCTTGCATGGGGGAGTATGTGTAACTAAATTACTAAATATTCCACGGTGTGTACATACTAACTGAATGATAAATAGCTATTGGCGAGTAAACTACTCACTCAGAGGCTTGTGATATTTAGATCGAAATCTTGAGCTCGGAAATTTTACGGTAGCCATCTTGAATACAAATGTAGTTTATCGCTACCCAGTGTCTGTATCACAGATGACCCATGACCTACTGCATTGTCGTAAACTTCTTCCGTCTATTTTAACTCGTTTACGACATATACTAGTGATTGACTATTGTGCTGAGTTTTAATAACACATGTGTAGCAGGAACTGCTTACCCTTCCTGGAGCATATGAGTTAAACACTGGCTTTGCATATACTCATTAACATAATTTGCGTTTGTATGTATATAGTGGTGTCAAACACATATTGTGTTTTGTTTTTGTTTTGTTTATCTTCGTCTTGTGTTCCTTACTTTGCCAGTTTCTCTGGATTTTCCATTTTTGAGTGTCCCTTCGGTATTCTTAAACGTTTATTTACAGTGTTGCTAATGTTATCTGTGTGCATATTGATGACTGTTTTTCATTGCGTCTCTTTATTTTTTTTGGCCACGTGGTGGTCTCTCTATATTGAATTACGTTTTGATGTATTCTGCCATGTTCTTGTCTACAATGATTGATCTTTGAAAATGTTTTTTTTCTTAAGACCAAGACCTGGAAACTCCACTGAAAATTGCTTGAATCATTATTGGTATATGAGGGTTAGCGTTATAGTGTGTAACGCCACTTTCAACAATACTTCAGTTATATCGCGGCGGTCAGTTTTATTAGTGGAAGAAACCGGAATTTCCGGGAAAATATACCGATCTGTCGGAAGTCACTGACAAAGTTTATAGCATAATGTTGTATCGAGTACACCCCGCCACAAGTGGAATGCGAACTCAAAACTACCATAGGATCACGATTTTATATTGTGATATGCAGATTAAGCTTACACAAAGGAGTAGGTATGATAAGGGCAGAAATTGACCTAAAATATAGGCAAATTATAAATAAAACGTATAGCTTTCATTGTTTGTTGATTTTATAAGACCTTTAACCCATCTAATATTTTGGTAACAATTTTCCATATTTGCACGTGCGATGACGTCACACTAGTCAATGAAAAGTCTATTGTTTCGTGAAAATATATGAAATATAACAAGAAATGTGTATTTAATGTCAATTTTCAGTATAACCACAAGCGGGTACCAACGGCATATTTTAGTATGATGTTTAATATACATAAGCACATATCTCATTTAATTTTTGTGTTGGTACCCGAGTGTGGTCAGTATGAAATCTGCAATCAAAAAATAATTTTAAGGTAGATTTCACGTCAGCGGCCATTTTTTATTGACCGTTTTCATCCGTAATAGACAGAAATAGAAATCGACCATTTAATCTCATCCAAAATAAAGTTGGTTTATCGTAGTTGTTTTGCTAAGGGAGCATGGTAAACTTGAACAATTTTTATGAAAAAGTTTTGACGTTATTTAAATAGAAAAAAACGGCTAAATTTTGGAGGTGATTTACTGCATTGAGTCCGACGTGGTTTTTTTCTAACCCCCAGTGGAATTTCATGTGTTAGGATACTTTAATATTATCCCGACAATTCACAAAAAGTACAGAAAACAAAAGAAACAACCAAAAGGAAAAATCACGTAATACTATCAAAATCAGATCAGTAGTATCTTAGAAATTAGACATGTAAACGACACATCAGAACTTTCTAATTTTAGTAGTCCCTTTACTTTTTATTATTATTAATTTTTTTTTTATTTTGACTTGCCTATAGCTCTTTCACAAAGTGAATTTCCGATAAATTTGATTATATAACTTAATTCTACCCACTCAATATTCACGTGGCGGTTGCGTAATGGTTAGCACACATAACTGCCGATAACAACATCTGGGACTATTATACTATAGTCAGGATCGAATCACCGATTTTGTTTCTGTTTTTTGTTTTTTTGTTTTTTTTGTTTTTTACAAAATCATTATGCATCATAATAAAACGTTTTTGATGTCCTACATTATTTAATGTTAAAATAATCGTTAAAACAAAATATCAAATGTCCATATATTATAGCACTTCATTTTGGGTTAACTACTCCGAGCAAACTTTTTTAAAGCATGACAAATAAAATAAATTGATATTTATTATACACTACACAAAATGAAATTCCCATGTTCAGATTTTGAGAACTGATTAATGGTTATTTTGATAGATTATCATTATATTAAAGTTTTTCCCCATTTTCCATGATATTACAATTTACATACAGATACTTATTAAATATCGGAACTTCAGTATTCATTCATTGGAGTGCTAGAATGGAAGTTTAATCTTGACGGATTATTGCAAGTAAATTATGAACTGACCATAATGAGAATAAAAAACACGATTTTCCCGTACAATAAAAAAAAACCACAAACATCATTTTAAAAACTTAATAAGATAGAAATATAGCTGATAATTTTCTAGTACAAATTCTTAATCATTAGTAAAAGTGATCGTTGCTTACCACCAAGTGAACAATTCTTCAGCTATACCATGGCAAGAGCAAGTTAAGTTTATATCAAAATGGTGCTGTCTGGTTTGTTCTAGACTAACACACTTAGTTGGAATTTTTAGTTCCATCTCAATGCTGCGCGGATAGACATGGAGATTCACACATTATCATGATTCCGAGCCAACCAGTTTTTGTTCTAATGATTTACTGTCGTGTGCTTAGCAGAGATGCAACACATACTAATTGTATACAACTTTTAATTACAAAAATAAAAAAGAAATAACGTTAGAGAAATGACGTAAGGAAAACGGATCGTATAATAAAGAATAACATGGCTATCGTTGCCTTGTTTAGTGCCGACTGAAAAAACGTTATATAATGAACTGAAATTGATCACTTTTATACAATTTAAACCATGAAAGTGTTTAGAAAAAACAAAGAACACAACTTATTCTCATAAAGAAATATATATTAACGATAAACATATGTTCGTATATGGCTGAATATTTTTTTTTCAAATCTTAATAGCATATTATACATGTACATTAAAACTCAAAAGCAGAAAAAGGAGAAACTATAAAGTTCAGAAAAATAAACCGTTAGAAAGGGTAATATATAAGACTTTCTAAATGTTGCATTATTGTGGTCAGAGATTGTTGTGTGGTTACTGTGATGTGCTCGTCACATGGATATTGACTTTCGTAATGACTGGAGTGCAAATCTCACCGACACTAAAAGTTATTTGATGATGACAATGAAGTGAAGCTTCTACTGAAGAATTTAATGCATCTATGACATTGGATTTTTTTTCGATAAGCATTATTATGTTTGATCACCATTTTCACAAAGAAGTACAAGTATGCACCCTTGTCCATCGATCTGCACGTCCATACGACCATGCACCCTAGGTTTTGGTTAACTTATGGATATACGTCAGGATCTTGAATATAATAAATGGTATAGTCACGATAGTACATTAATGATATTTTGTATTGGATAATGCCTGATATTGTCCTTGATATGTCATTGTTGCCTCCGTGTTACCCTTAAGCACTGCGGCTAATTATGTAGGAATAGGTTCAATTTTCATTTACTAGATAGGTATGATTAAGCAATGAATTTGGATAAAAAAACACAACAGTATTTACTAATGGTTAGGTCACTGTTAACTGAGAGTTCCAATAAAATGCTGTGTCTTTAAGACTAGACATCAACTACTAGATATAGCTTAGCAATCATATGCGGGCATTATGATTCCCCGATAGTACATATCATTTGGCCATTGTGTTGTCTGTTTTCCCCCACTATAAGATATTGTATATCGGGTATTATTAATTTAAAGAAAAAAAATATCTGAACCTCTAGCCATACAGTGATTTCAGAGGTTTTCATGATTTATTATACGCCCGCTCGATGAGAGTCGGGGGATACATAGGGATCCTCATGTCTGTTCGTCCGTTCGTCTGTTCGTCCGTCAAACTTTTGGTTTCCGGATAATAATTAAAGTACTGCACAACCATATCTTTTCAAACTTTCACACATTGCTATGTACCATAAAATACAGGTCAAGTTTGATTACGGTGTATTTCACATTTATAGTTCATGAGTTATGGCCCTTTTTCTCTTAGAAAATAGAAATTTTTAGGTTTCCGGATGATATTCAAAGTTTGGCTCAACCAAATCTTTTGAAACTTTAACA
>MJUT01031287.1:343886-375387 GCA_002080005.1 Gigantidas platifrons
ATAATATATCAGAGAACTATGAGGACCGGAGTATGTGACATTGCTTATGACAACTATTAATCATGATTATTATAAAAGAAGATTAAATGTAATGTAGTGTATAATAAATATTTCCTTTGTTTACTGGGTCTTTATACATGTTTCCGGATAAAATTTTCCACTGTCAATTTGAACGGTAAGAATAATATTTCATTGTTAAAATTTAACATACTTTTTTTGTAAAATATATTTTATTTGATCAGGAAACAAATCAGTACAGCAAAAAGTCAATTGCATATACAAAGTCAAATAGAAATATATTTAAGGACAGTAGTATTTTATTCATTTACTTATTTTTTTTCCAATTTAATTGTTTCTTGTTAAAATAAACACTGTTTTGTACTTTTACATCAAGCATTGCATGTCATATTTAGTATTTTGTTAGCACGCACGTTTTAGAAAGTTATTATATATCTATATGATAGATATTTAACAATCACAAAGACATGCATTCAAAGGCATTCTCCTGCAAGATAAATATATTTCTTTCCTATTTTTTAACATTTCCAACCAGTTGGTGGGTAAATTTTTACATCAGGATTCCCACCAATTCTCTTTCGAAGTTTATTAATGACACAAATATTTTTGACATTTTGCTCATAGGAGAAACAGATTCTCCTTCTACCTGAGCTTTAAAATTTGAAAATTGAGCTAACTCGATTGATTGATTGATTGATTGATTGATTGATTGATTGATTGATTGATTGATTGATTGATTGATTGATGTTTAACGTCCAGCGAGCAATTTTTCAGCTATATTCAGGACGAGAATAATTTAAACGCCACGGGACTCGAAACAAAGAAATGTGATGGGTAAGGACGGGGAATTTTGCCAGTGCAACAGGTCTCCTATGGACCACTCATCATGAGCATAATGAGCTGTTACACTGGGTTCTTTAACGTGCGAAGAGGATGGCAATCTCTCAACACGGGACCTCGATTTTATTTACGTCTCATCCGAAGGACGGGTTGGTTGTCAATTTATACATCCCGCACAACCGACGGACGCCCCTTCAAGCCGAAGAAGCTCTCGGTCCCATTTCTATACCCCGGGGTTCCCGCGGGGCTGGCTCACTCGATTGAAGAAATATCGTGATCCACTGATAGCAGAGGAAGAATCAATATCTAATTATTTGTAGCTTAATGCTATTTCAAAAAATAATATTTCAGCCATATCTTGGCGTGCATGTTCATTTAAATATATTATAATCTAACAAGGAATTGTGAAATAAAACGTATATAAGAGGGTATTAACCGCTCAGTAATCAGTACCTCGACACTGACATGTTTTATTAGATTGTTTACAGTTCCTAAATGTAATCCAAAAAATTGTTATTAAACTAAGGTTTTCCTGTCACCTCTAGATGAGTTTGGCTATCATGTTCAGGCCCTTTGATTTTGTTCCTCCCGAAACTTAAAATTATTTTGGTTTTCCAATCTTTTGATCTTTAGCGTACCTGATGAAGGTTATTTCAGAAACGCCTCGTGTTCACTAAATTAGATATCTACGTTTTTATTTTGAAAATCTCTAAATAATAATAACAAGATGAATATGTAAATTTGCAGGCACTTTAAATGGGTTAATAAACATAATTCAGTTTGATGTATACATTTTATTGATACGAGTTAAGTAAACATATATTTAAAAGACACATTCTAGCAGGTTAATGATCGCCTAGAATGTTGGGGTGAGATGACTCCGAACTGTATAATACGTGCGTACATAATCACTTAGTATATATATGTCATCATTCATCGATGAAGAAATATGTTATTTTCCAATCTGTTGACCTTGATCGTACATGATGAAAGTTATTCCAGAAATCGGTCGTGTACACTCAATTATAAATTTACGTATTTATTACTATAACTGGGTCGTTATATCTCTTCTGATGGAATTACATCCGCCCAGTAGTTAGTGCTTCGGAACTGACAAGGTTTATTAGATATATATATATTATTGAAATTTAAAGTTCCCAAAATAATGTTATTTTTAATTAAATTAAAGATCTCCCAAATCAGAGGGCCCGGGTGGCTCAATGAGTTAGGTAGTTGGATTACCTAACAACTCATTCAAACCTATCACCAATACGGCGTGGGTTCTCGCCCGTCTTTGTAAATTAAAAAAAAGGTGCACTCGACTCACAACCACAAGTGATAAAGTTTACCACTTGCTTGCCCATGGTCGTTGGCTCTCTCCGGGTACTCCGGCTTCTTCCATCACTAAAACTGATCGCCATGATATAGCTGAAATATTGCTGAAAGTGGCGTTAAAGCACAAAAAAATAATCAAAAATCATCTCTCAAATCCGGCCTAGGTGACCCTAGCTATCCTGTTCAGGCCCTATTAAGTTTTCGTGTTCCCTATTTGCCTTTCCAATCTGTTGACTTTGACTAGCGTACTTGAGTTTTACTCCAGAAACCTGTTGTGTGCACTAAATTAGATATCTACGATCATCCATGTATTAATTGCATTAAGGAAAAAAATAGCTACACATACTGTTGATTGATAGCTGTTTGACGCAAGTCAGCAGTAGCTCTATTTCCTCTAGAGTACAAAATATCACTTCTGACACATCGAAAGGAAAGGTTTCCCTCAGTGCAGAAATTAGCGTAATCAAAATATATAGAATATTTATACTGCAATCGTTCTATTTGAGCAGTCAAAATGCGTTGACAGTATATTTACAAGTGATAAACGGTCACTGACCGTTTATAACATTTAGAAATCAGTTGGGGCTTCTTGGGGGTAACTAACTTTTTAAATAATTTGAATATTGGTAGTAATATCCATTAATGTCACTAATGATTGCAGTATAAAGACAATAACAGTGCATTGACTTGACATCAAATTCGATATACGTATTCGACACGAATCTGGGAAAATGCGCATTTTCCCCGATTCTAAGCCTCATCCGTATATCGATTTTATGTCAAGTCAATGCACTGTTATTGTCTATATATTCATCTTGTGCGGTCATATTCACAAGACCGGAAAGTCAAATAATTTAAGGGGCCCTCGTGATCGTGATCGTATCGTAGTTGGATTTTCAAATACCTGAGCAAACTAGGTCCTACATTGCGGATGCTCTTTACGGAGGCGCTGATTCCCATAATGGATAAACTAAGTCCTACATTGCGGATGCTCTTCACGGAGGCCTTGATTCCCATAACAGATAAACTAAGTCCTACATTGCGGAACCTCTTCACGGAGGTACTGATTCCCATAGCGGATAAACTAGAACCTACATTGCGAAAGCTCTTCACGTAGGCGTTGATTCTCATAGCGGATAAACTAGGTCCTACATTGTGGATACTCTTCAAAGAGGAAGTGATTCTCATAGCGGATAAACTAGGTCCTACATTCTGGATGTTCTTCACGGAGGCGTTGATTCCCATATCGGATAAACTAGGTCCTACATTGCGGATGCTTTTCACGGAGGCGTTGCTTAACATACCAAATAAACTAGGTCCTACATTGCGGATGCTCTTCACGGAAGCGTTGCTTCTCATAGCGGATAGACCAGGTCCTTCATTGCGGACGATCTTCACGAAGGCGTTGCTTCCCATAGCGGATAAACTAGGTTCTACATTGCTGACGTTTTTCACGGAGACGTTGCTTCTCATAGCGGATAAACTATATCCTACATTACGGACGCTCTTCACTGAGCAGTTAATTCCCATAGCGGATAAACAAGGTCCTCTATTGTGGACATCCTTCATGAAAGCGTTGCTTCTTCATAGCGGAAAAACTAGGTCCTACATTGAGGATGTTTTTCACGGAGGCGTTGCTTCCCATAGAGAATAAACTAGGTCCTACTTTTAGGACGCTCATCACGGAGGCGTTGCTTCCCATAGCGTATAAACTAGGTCCTACATTTAGGATGTTCTTTACGGAGGCGTCGCTTCCCATAGCGGATAAACTAGGTCCTACATTTCGGACGCTCTTCATGGAGGCGTTGCTTCTCATAGCGGATAAACTAGGTCCTACATTGAGGACGGTCTTCACGAAGGCGTTGCTTCTCATAGCGGATAAACTAGGTCCTACATTGCGGACGCTCTTCATGGAGGCGTTGCTTCTCATAGCGGATAAACTAGGTCCTACATTGCGCACGCTCTTCAAGAAGGCGTTGATTCCCATACTGGATAAGCTACATGTAGGTCCTACATTGTATTTCTATTTCCTGCGATCCATCGGGAGTATTTTAATCCCGTTATTTCATGTAACTTTAAGACATGTAATCCATCTATAGTTTCAACCATTAAAGCTCGAATATGACAAGCTAAGATATCCCTGTAGTTCAAAAGGTCAAACGTACACCGACAGGTTAACAGTTCAAATAGATTAATAGATTTTGGGATTGATTTTTCATTCTGCATCAGTGGATGCAAAACATCATGACATTTTACCAGTAAAATGTATTTTGCATTTTTAAGCAGATAGGCGCAAATGTACAATAATGGATAAATTATCTAGTTCAACACTTTAGATACATTTTAACAGTGAAATTTGTTTTTGTATTTTTTTAAACAGATAGACGCAAGGGTACAGTGATGGATAAATTATCTAGTTCAACCCAGAGTACTACTGATGAGTCGTCAGAAGAGAGAGGGAGATGGTCCAGCAAAATGGACTATATGTTGTCGTTAATTGGCTATTGTGTCGGGTTGGGAAATTTATGGAGATTTCCGTACATCTGCATGCGAAATGGTGGAGGTAAGGTGTATTTTATAGGCCCATAAATCTAGCTTAGCCCCGCCACTTTTATTATTAAAGTACATATATCAAACCTGGAAAGTGACCGGTCATGTATTCGTGTTTTTAGATAAAAAACGTTAGGGAATAATGAAGTGGCAATCAAAAATGGACAATCCAGTAAAACTGGCACCATATGGCACACAAGACTAAGTAAAACAAAACACAAACACGATATGTGCCGGACACGTAAGCGGAAAGTTAGACAATAACAATTCTAATGTAATTATAATGTAACGCGTATTTTCATTGGCTATCGAGGGCCTCAAATCTGCAGTTGACAGGTCTGAAGGAATGGTATATTCCTACGCTGAATGCACTTGTTTGTAACAATATGGCTGACCCAGATATTTCCGACTATGAATTTGACGCTGACGACCTATTTAGGAGATAACTGTATTGTATTTGAATATTTCACGGCATCAATTGGAGATTTGATTGTCGCAAATCGAGTTTACTGTCCATTCTAATGCAATACTGAACACAAAAATGTATTCTTGCATATCCATGGGTCTAAAAATCACAAAAATTAAAATTCCGGGAAATATTGTTGAACGACTTTAGCACATAAACAACGTGACTTCCAGTTGAATATGTAAAGATCAGACGTTATTTGGCTTCGTGTAAGCTTCAATTTAGATAGAATTTAACTAAAATAAATATTCAAGGTAGGCATTTTAATTATTTTTGTGAATTGTTGTACATATGACATGTAGGATTTCACGTTTTCAAGATGGCGGATCCTTAAACAACTACGTTACTATTTTTTTTGCGGAAGGAATTTGAAAAGTGCATATATTTCGTCATTTATTTGTATGTTTTCAAACTAGTGTGTACACGTTGGGAGAATTTCATAAGAATAGGAATAACAGTACTGTATTTGAAGAGTTATCGGTGTCAATTGTGGATTTGATGGTCGCAAATATCTGTTTTAATGGCTCCGCTTCGGGTCGCCAGTAAAACGGCATTTGAGACCGTCAAATCCTCAATTGACATATCCAACTCTTCAAATACAGTACTGTTATTCCTTAATTAGATGCTAGATCTACAAAGAAACGAAAAACAAAAAACAAAAAACAAGACAAAATAAAACAATGGTTTTGCTCCGTCATCAGTTTGCTGTGTTCTCCGAGTATTCTAGTTTCCATCACCAACACAATTTAACACAACTATTTGACTACAATATAGTTTACAGAGAAAGTTAAGATCAAGTAATAAATCACAACGAGATTAAATGTAAAGTTAATACTTGTAGCGTTCATTTCCTTAAGCTTGAGACGGTCTCAATTTTAATAGTTCCGTTTTTAATACAGAATCTATCATAAATTGAGCTCTGAAATATGTTCCTATATATTTAACACCTGACCCCAAAATTTTCCTGTCGTTTAATTTTTTAGATTTTTTTGTGTGTGAAACATTATGATATTACCTAACAAATATTAAAAAAGCAATAGATTTTAACCAAGGGAATCTACACACTTCCATTTTAACCCCCTCCCCCCCTTAAATCGAAGGTATAGCCGTAGATGACAAGAATGCTAGTTAATGCTTGATTTTCCTTTTTTGGGGGGTAAAAGAAATAATTTACTAAATAGTTAAGCTTATTTTGAAAGTGTGATACCATTTCCAGCTAATTAACAGGACAATTATGGATATTATTTTTAATTAGCAAATTTTTTAGATGAAAAGTAGAATATTTTACCAAGAAATGCCGTAAAATACAACGGCAACAAATTTTTTTTTTGTGAATTATAGAAAAAATGTGTCGTTTAATTTTTCTAAAAAAAACTCATACAATATAAAGAACAATTATAGGTAACACTGTTTAAGTTTCAGAATTTTTCAACCTTCCGAAACAGAGAACCGACGAACTTGTTCACACCTCCCCCTTTTTACAAAAAACATCATTGAGTGTATTTTTGCTAAATAACTCTATCTTTATCTCCTTATAATGTGACTATCTTATATGAACATTAACTGATTCCATTATATTACATTTAATTTAATAATTTCCATACATACTGTCCAATTTAGGAAAAGCGGGGCAGTCATTTAGGTCAAGAAATGCGCACCCCCCCCCGGAAAAAAAATCCTAAAAACCTTTTTTTTTAAGAAAACAATGATATCTAAAAAATGTGTCGTTCGTTTTATTCTAAAATCCTTATGTAATTTGAAGACCAATACTAGGTAACACTGTCTAAGTTTCAGAATTTTTCAACCGACCAAAAGGACAACCGACATACTTTGTCATCCCCCCTGTTTTCCAAAAAAAACACCATTTTAAGTCCATATGAGTGCATTATAGCTGAATAACTCTATCTTTATCTCCTAATAATTTGACCATCTCATATGAATAGTAACTTATTCCATTATATTACATGTAACGAGCGAAGTTGAAAGTAATAATAGAATGTACTGGACTATCACGGTACCAAAGTAATCTCCCTTTGATTCTTAAAAATACGTTGAACAGATTTTCATTGTATTTTTCGGGGAGCTCCTCTGATAATTTTTTCCCTCTCTTCCTACATACAAGTTTCTGTTTAATTAAGCAAAAGCTATAACTACCACACTACCACAGAACTCTGGGCTAAGCTACATGTTAGTGTAAAATGTCCCTCCCTTTTTGGAACCTTAGTTGACAGAGTATTTGGGGTAAAATGTAGACACTGAGATTATTATATTTTTTATAAAAAATCTGTGAAATCAAATCTCAATTGTATTGTAGTTGATGACCTTTTTTACCTCTCACCAACTGTATCGGATAAATGTAATGACAAGTTACACCGGCAGCAGTACATCTCCCTTGTCGTTACATCTAATTCCACAACGCGTCTACCCTCGTTCCATCCATTGCTGACATGCATATCATTTTCGTCTATTGTTATTTCTGAACCAATATCAAGCAGATTATGTGTACATGGTTCTGTGTAGAGGTTGTGGTCATGTAAGTTTGGGTCTAGAAAAAATGTGGTTTTCCGTTCACTACTTTAATTTTTTGAAAAATGAAGATCGTTGGTTTTTTGTCTTGTTTGCCATAAAGTAACCACGGCGAAACCTATCTCTACCCATCGTTATAATTTTGTTATACCAGATATTATCAGTAAATACTATTTATTAGAGACACTAAAAAATGTAAAACAATCATCAGATCCTATCAGCAGAGCGTCCGTTTTGTAAACATTGTACATCTGTGTCAGCTAAACGCTTGAAATTGAAGCGAACTTTTAAAACACTTCACTGATCCCGGTCCGTTAGAATAGAGTTACCTCCGTGTAGTGTTAGGTTCCACCTTAATTAAAATAATTGAATTTACAAAAATTTCAAAAAAAAAAACTATCATGTTTGAAACACATATTTCAGTGCTGACCCGTGACTGTATGATAAACAACAATGTACAAATAGAAAGAAATAATGACTTTTGCAAGAAATGTTATATTGATTATAAATAATGTTTAGAGAATACCGAAGAGGCAAAAAAAAAATGGACAATCCAGAGAAACTGAAAACATAGGGTACACAAGAACAAGAAAAACAATATATGTTTGACACCACTTTTACATAATGCGTATGATCAAATAATATACGTCTGCTGAACTGAATGCTTTGATGTAGAATTGTCGGGAAAGAAATGGCCATGAAGCAAAATGTAATCCGACATTGGAAATGTACGTATCTACAATGGTGATATATAAATATATATAAAAAGAGTTTGAAGATATCAAAGGGGGGTAATCAGAATCCGTAGATCGAACATATACATAAAGCTAAAGATCGAGTAATACGAACCCAACCAAATTTAGGACTGAACTCCGATGCTCTGGAATGGCGAAATATGATCGAAGACGGCGACAGTTTGTCTAGCAATACACTCCGGGTGCTTTTTTAAAATGAAAATAACATCACCCATGTTAAAATTGTATTGCAATTATTGCCTATATAAAAGTGGTCCAGGGTGGCAACGATTTCTCCAGCACTACCGGTAATTGCATGTAATCAATCCGGAATGATGACCACAACGTGTCCCACAATGCACATGTGCGATACATAATATACCGAAGATTTTACCACGGTATTGTTTATATGGCCAATGAAGGAAGTCATATATGAAGAAATTACAATTTGATTGTTTTTCACAGGAGCCTTCTTAATTCCATACCTATTCTGTTTGGTTTTCTGTGGTTTGCCACTCTATTTCATCGAAACAGCAGCAGGTCAATTTAGTGGGAAAGGATCCATGCATATTTGGGATGTGTGTCCACTGTTCAAAGGTAATGAATATTTAAGGTGTAATTGTTCTGCAATGAAGATCATGTGTATATATTAAAGATAAAGATCACAAGACATGCATTAACAAAAACGTGAAAAACAAATTTAGTGCGCATGGCGCGTTTTTGGAATAATCTTCATCAGGTAAGCTCAAAATCGGAAGGTTGGAAAGCCAAATGATTTAAAGTTCTGGGAGCAGTTAAACCAAAGGGCCTAAACAGTATTGCTAAAAATCGGCTAAGATCACATATGCTCGAGGGAGGAGAACCGTAGATTTATATTTCTTGACGAAGTGTATATCTAATGCATATAGTTAAAACTCATTGATACCATTTTATTTTGCAATCAGTACCTAGAGTTCGAATCCCATTGAAGCGAGGTGTATTCAATACAACATTATGTGATAAAGTTTGTCAGTGACTTGCGGCAGGTCGGTGGTTTTCTCCGGGTACTCCGGTTTCCTCATTCAATTAAACTGACCGCCACCGTATAACTGAACGTTTGTAGAAAGTGGCGTTAAGCACCATAGCCCACCCATAGCCCATTTTATTTTACATTCAGTGCTACAAAGTCAAACTGTTAATTCATTGCAATGATAAAATTTTCTACAGTTACTAAGGAGGGTAGATAGCACTCCCCTAAAACTAGTTTAACCTTATCTTTATCGAAGTCGCGTACCAAGACAAGAAAGCTAGCGGTAATGTATTTGTGTGTTATGTGATTGGGTTTCGCTTCCCTCTACGATTTTTCTATTTGATTTTAGGACTGTTCAGACACTGTGGTATTTCTCTGTTTTCATTTTGTTCCCATATTTCGTGATATCTACGTGCATGTTAACTGTGGTATGATAGGTATTCAAATGTCTACAACAATGTTCGCTTAGTGATACAGTGGAACTTGTGCAATCCGACACCAGAGTTTTCCGACATCCTGTGACATCCGAAAAAAATTATGTTCCCAAAGTATTTCTGTTAACTAGAATCGAACCTGAGTATTCTAACATCTTGTATAATCAGACACATTTCCCTGGCTCCTTGGTGTGTCAGATTAGACAGGTTCGGACATCCTGTACAATCCGACACATTTCTCTGGTTCCTTGGTGTGTCGGATTAGACATGTTCCACTGTGTATGGTTATTGATTCCTTTCTCTTTATTACAGGCTTGGGCATTGCCATGGTAATACCAATGTCTATATGCAATATATATTATAATACAATTATAGTCTGGACATTGTATTACCTTGGAAATTCGTTCTTGAGTCCTTTGCCATGGACTACATGTGAAAATTCATGGAGCAGCGAACAATGTATCTCAGATCGATCCGAATACCAGTTAAAGATAGGGAAGAAGAATGGAACATTTAACAATAATTTAACAATGACTTACAGCAGTGAATTGCAAAATAAGTCGAATGTTCACACATTTAATGGCTCATGGTTAACTTCTCAAGAGGACTTTTGGCAGTGAGTACCATAGAAATATCAAATAGATGATAGGATTGCTGAGTAAATTGATACCCCCAAATGCATTGTCAACGGAACCGCTTCTCTTTCCAGGGGGTGGGGGTATTGTGGCTCAATGAGTTAGGTCGCTGGATCTAATAACTCATACAAGCCTCTCACCAATACGTCTTGGGTTCGCGCCCGGCTTTGTAAATTACAAAAAGGGTGCACTCGACTCGCAGCTGCAAGTGATAAAGCTTACCAGTTACTTGCCCATGGTCGGTGTTTCTCCCTGGGTACACCGGTTTCCTCCACCACTAAAACTGGTCGCCATAATATAGCTGAAATATTGTTGAAAGTGGCGTTAAAACACCAAAAATGAAATCAATCAATTTCTTTCCAGGAGTAAAACTCTGCTCTACCAATTTCTTAGCTATGTGTTATTTAATTTATTATATATTTTTTTCTTCTTTCTGTGTGACAAATAAGCAAAATGTAATTGTACAAAATAATAAGTACATGATTATATCCAATAGGTATTACCAAGAGTCTCCTTTCCTTGGTTGTAATGACTTTTTCACGAATTTGTGGAGCATATGGAACTAGAATGCGTACAGTCAAACCTGAAGATACAGGTCACTCAAAGGAACCTGAAAATGTGAACTTTATGAACGGTTATTCTTTATATACAGGTTAATACTGTATGCACTATTCATTAATGGGGGGAAATGAGACTGTCCTTTATAGACAGTGATTTGTTATATAGAGGTGCCCTTTAAGACAGGTTTTGATTGTATCATTGTTTTGACATTTCTTGTAATTCTATAAATTCCATATTTTCATCCTTTTAGGGTTTGAAATAAAATGACTCTTAATATGTCATTTTTTTTACAATGTAATAGCAAATGTGACTCATCCTCTACGATTTTAAGATATCAAAGCGGCGTAAATTCGTTGAAGGATGTACAACATAATGGCAAACAGAAAAAGGACAAAAGGACAAAAGGACAACGATCTACAAAACATTACACAGAAAACTAAAGATGGGGCAAACATTTTGTGAATTTAGTTTGGATTATTTAAGGTTACATCTATAATTATCACTGCACCTGTAATGGTTTGCCTTATTTGATAGCTATGTCTTTCAGAAATGGAGTGCTCCAAATGTCGTCTGGTATACATGAAATGGGACATCTGAATTGGCATCTTGTACTTAGCTTGTTTGGGGCTTGGCTGATTGTTGGTCTTTGCATTATAAAAGGCGTTAAATCTGTAGGGAAGGTAAGATAGATTTGTATATCATGTGAGTTATCAAATCTGTACGGAGGTAATCTAATACCTTGTAACATCAGAGCTTTCAAGTCGATGGCAAGACATTCATATCATGCCAGGGGAGAACGTACATATTCAATTTAGTGTGAAATATGCGCTAAAGTGGTGTTTATTGCCACTTTCAACAATATTTTAGCTATATCGGGGAGGACAGGTTTATTAGTGGAGGTAACCGCAGTATCCGGAGAAAACCACCGACCTGCCGAAAGTCACTGACAAACTTTATCACGTAATGTTGAATCGAGTGCACCGCGCCTGAGCGGGATTGGAATTCACAATGTTAGTGGTGATGGACACTGATTGTATACGATTACGACCACGACGGCGCCCAGTTCCTATTATGACAACCCAATTATTGTATTTATCATCAACCGGAGAATCCAGAGAAAACATATCAATAATTTAGCAAACCAAGAATTTAACACCACTTTAACAATATTTCAGTTATATCATGGAGGTCAGTTTCATAGGTGCAGGAAACCGGAATATGGGGAGAAAACCACCGACCTGTCGCAAGTCACTACGAGATACGTTTTTTTTAGTAATCTTAATCAGCTACACTCAAATGTCAAATGATTGGAAAGTCAAACTTCTTAAGAGTCTTTTGGAGCAAGAAACCCAAATTTGCATAAACAGGATAACTAAAATCTACTAATGCTTCCCACGACGACAAGAAACCGAAATGACCTAAACAGGGTAACTAAAATCTACTAATGCTTCCCACGACGACAAGAAACCGAAATGACCTAAACAGGGTAACTAAAATCTACTAATGCTTCTCACGACGACAAGAAACCCATGGCCTAAACAGGGTAACTAAAATCTACTAATGCTTCCCACGACGACAAGAAACCGAAATGACCTAAACAGGATAACTAAAATCTACTAATACTTCCCACGACGACAAGAAACCCATGGCCTAAACAGGATAACTAAAATCTACTAATGCTTCCCACGACGACAAGAAACCCAAAGGTCCTAAACAGGGTAACTAAAATCTACTAATGCTTCTCACGACGACAAGAAACCGAAATGGCCTAAACAGGGTAACTAAAATCTACTAATGCTTCTCACGACGACAAGAAACCCATGGCCTAAACAGGGTAACTAAAATCTACTAATGCTTCCCACAACGACAAGAAACCCATGGCCTAAACAGGATAACTAAAATCTACTAATGCTTCCCACGACGACAAGAAACCCATGGCCTAAACAGGATAACTAAAATCTACTAATGCTTCCCACGACGACAAGAAACCCATGGCCTAAACAGGATAACTAAAATCTACTAATGCTTCTCACGACGACAAGAAACCAAAGAGGTAATCATAAGCCGCAAATCTAAGAAGGAATTACAATGGTAAAAAAGAAAAGAACATAAGACAAAAGATACATAAAGCACTACATCGAACACTAAAGATTGCGAAGACGAACCCCACACAAACATGGGATGAACTCAACTGCTCCACTAGTGGCATCCGTCGTGTTACTTTTGTCACAAACCCGGTGATAAGTCATGAACAAATAAAATATTTAAAAAGGACGTATTTTTAATATGTATTTATACTAGATAAGGTACAGAAACATATAAATAAACAAAAACGTGTAAATAATTTATTTGTGTTATTTATATTTTACACATGTTTAGCGAAGTTTATTTTGGAAAGAAAACCTAGTGCGCAAAGCCTTTTATCGCGGCTGATCAGTAACGAATGTGTCACGCCCCTTTCAACAATATATTAGTTAGACATTTACCTTAACTACGTCGGTCTTATTTTCAAAGCATTTTTACCGTACACATTATGCTTCTTTCATATTTAACGAGAGTCAGTGCGTGCGTGCGGTGCGTACGTGTGTGTGTGTGTGGTAGAGCTATCGATTTTGTCCATTTCTACGATTTTGGAATTTTTCGACTGTTTGTTATTTTTTGTTTTTCATTTTGTTATATGACCTATATAATTATGCTTATGAATTAATCCACATAATTCTATACTTCTTCAGGTAGTTTACGTAACCGCCACCCTACCTTATATACTACTAACAGTTATTCTGATACGAGGATTTATGCTTGACGGATCTATTGATGGAGTCATCTACTACTTGAAGCCAGATTTTTCGAAGCTACTTTCGTTTCAAGTAAATATATACTACATATAAATAGAATGAGAATGCTGGGGTCTGAGCTTTGCTAATTGCTGGCGACCCTACAATAAAAGGATTGTGAAATATGAAAATAATCTTCAATTCAAATAGTAATAGAATACCAATGCAAGGCAGATATTGCTTGTAGTTGAGGGCTATGGTGCATAGCGCCACTTTCAGCAATATTTATTTTGTGGCGGTCAGTTTTATCGTTGGAGAGAACCACGGACCTGTGGCAAGTCACTGGTAATCTTTATCACATAATGTATCCAGTACACCTCGCTATGAAAGGAAATCGAACTCACAAATTTAGTGGTGATAGCACATGTAGTTGTAAATCCAACAAACATACAATACTAGTAATATGCTGCTCTTGCAGAATGTACCTCAAAGAAGAGTTTGAAGATACCAAAGGGGCAATCAGAATCCGTATATCGAAGAACAGACAACACAATGGCCAATATAAACAGTACACAAAGACAAACAACGATCTACAAAACATACACCTAAAACTAAAGAGTAACATGAACCCCACTAAAAACCAGGCGTGAACTCAGGTGCTCCGGAAGGGTAAGCAGTTCCTGCTCAACTAGTGGCATCCGTCGTGTTAATCTAGTTACAAACTCGGTTTTAAGTCGTGAATTTTAGGTTCTTTGAAAACGTCTTTAGTTTTCCTTATTATTTGCAGGTTTGGATAGAAGCAGCAGTTCAAGTGTTTTATTCATTAGGACCAGGCTGGGGTCCACTCGTTGCCATGGCAAGTTTCAACAAATTTAACAATAACTGTCTGAGGTAAGTTATAGTTGTATTTTTACATATGTAATTATAACTTTATAAAGATATATAATAGACATGTCGAAAAGAACATTTCATGATGTGTTTAATTTATTGACATTAAATAGCATGGCGGATAATCTCTATGTGTATATACATATATAATATCAGTGAAGTGTCTTACAATGTAAATTTTATGTGTATGAGGCTTAAACACTGGGACAAAGATGAGGCTCACTTAGCTTAGTCTTGTGCCGAATGTACATAAACATTATATTTTAAGACACGACAGAAAACTGCAGAAAGACCACATTAATTCGTGGGCATTGAATCAAACAATGATTCCTTGATTGCTCCTTCTGATATTTTCTGTCAACAGGAAATAAACTGATAGACAACTAGTTTCCCAAAGCTCAAGAGGCAAAACGCGAAGTAGGTACCCAAAAAAACCTATATTTCGGTCATTTACAACAAAAAATGCCCTTTCACTGCAATTAAACTGATCAAATGGAAAAGTGTACATACCACAACCATACATTGATGCATTGTACGTTTGACAGTTGCTTGAAGCGAATTGGTGCTGTAGCATTACCAACGGTTCGGGTTCCAGTCCTGCTGAGGAAGAATATGAAGTATATCACCTAATCAATCTAACACTAACACTGTTGGATTGAAATTCCAGACTTGTGTACAAATGTGTATTTATCGATAATTTGCCCTTTGACCTTACCGATTAATATTGTCAGTATTAACGAACTGACTGTGATGTTGAAGATTAACGGTCAATATGACATCAAGCTTATTATGAAGTTACCACTTTTAAACCAATAACGTCAGTTTAGAATGTCTCAACATGCATTACCAATAATACCACAGCACATCCTATCGGACTCGCTGTGATACTAGCGATAATGCATTTCTCGACCTTCAAAACTGCTGTTGTTCTATTTATATATAAAGTCGAATCCCGTTATATCGAATTCAGATAAATCGTTTCGTATTTTTGATCCAAAACAAATCGATCGGAGTAGTTTTAGTTCTTTTTTTCCAGATGACTCTATTTTTTTCTGTTATTTCAAAGTAAAATCATCAGTTTCTTTGATTTCGATACAATGAGATTCGACTCTAGTTCTCAGAAATGTTTTAAATGCTGAATTTGATAAAACAAGATAGTAAGAAAAATAAAGATAAAGTATAAAAATTATTAACATGTTCTTCTTTATACATGCTGACCAAATAAAGATATTGTATTTTTCAAGATGCCTTGGACAGTTCGAGTAAAAACTTTTGCATAGGAACCTACTTTCAGACAAAACCATATCATTGTAGTGCAAACCCTCTTTCGCAGACAATTTCAATGTCGTCTTTATCCAGACAAAAGACGCATTCATATGTGGTTAAGAAATTCATGGAGCATGGGACAGTCTTGAACCTAAATGCTAAGGGCAAAAGAGATACTCATTCTGTACGGCCGAAGACTGCAAGGCCACCGGTGAATACTGAAGCTGTAAGAAATTCAGTTGGTCACAATTCGAGGAGGATTTGGTCTCAAAATATATTTCTATGGAAAACATTTTTTTCTCGAACCGTCTAAGGCATCTTGAAAATACTCTATTTTAACCATTTTATGCATTGATTCTTCTTCACAAACCTTATATATTAAAGTGATACCATGATTATTAAAAGTATTTTTTATTAAGGAATATGTATCAGTGGCATTTTATTTGGGTTACCCTGTATTTACTTTGTTTTACTTTTTATATTTGGTTGCTTCGATTTAAGGACCTCTACTCAACTAACCTTTTTTTTTATTATGGCTGAAAATAGTCAATATCAGTCGAATTTGAGATCAAATATGAACCAGACATCTCGGAAGATGACTAATGTCTATATGAATAAACATTTTTTTTATTTATTTACTTTGAGATCCAATACACAACAACTTAATCAGAATTTACCGGTACTATATACATCTTACCTTTGACCTCGCCGAATGATGTTGTCAACGGCATCAATGAAACTGATTCTTGTGATGCAATTTATCGGTCAGTGTAACGTCAAGCACACTCTGACGTTACCGATGAAATAATAACGTTAGTTTCGAAGGTCTATCAGACTCGTTGTTATGCTAGCGATAAAGTCTGTCTCGACCTCCGCAACTGACGTTATTCGATATATACATATCACATTCAAGTCCGAGGTCAAATATGTACAAGACAGCTGACAGGTAACAGCTGACAGAAAAAATAACAATGTCTTATTTTCTAGAGATTCCGTCATTTTGACGTTCGCTTGTGAAGGAACAAGTATTTATGCGGGGCTTGTGATTTTTACTGTGCTAGGATTCATGGCTAATAAGTTTTCTATTCCTATAGAGAATATAGTCAAATCAGGTGAGAAATTACGACCCATATCCATTGTTCCGAACGTTCAACCGCTCGGAATAGCATAATCAATTCATATATTAGCAAGCATTGTTTGGTTGGCGCGATGGCTATTACGTTTGACTATTTTACTGATTTTTTACATATGGATATTGTTGTATGTTGGTCTATATATTTCAATACTGGCAAGAACTTTCATTCAAATAAAAAAAATGGTACAACTTTTGAATGAATTTAACATGCAATTTTTCAATTAAGCGAAAATTAGACCTTTTAAATCCTTTTCATGTGGACCTAAATCTTTGTCAAATGTTTGAAATATATTATTGAATTGTTTATGTCAAAATAAAACAATTATGATGAAAATTTAAAATACTTAACATATTTAATATTATGGATTTCTATCTTCAAAGATGCAAATGTTTCAACCAATCAATGCTTGTTCATATAGGATCAGTAAACTATCTTTCTGGTGTCGTCACTTTTCCCGCCAAAACTACATGAATAATGTGTGCTTGGAATATACATATTCTCTGAACAACTATTAGTACACATGGCAACGAAATGGAGAAATGGAACGCTACAAGGAATTGCGGAAATAAATTTAATTATTATTTAACGTTTTGTGTTATTTTTATTTGTATCTAGTGATTCACCAACATCTAAAGAAAATAAGGTGCGCTTTACGTCATGTAATCATCCATTCGGAATATCTCTACTTTAAAAACAAATCATACTGTTCGGTACCTTCCAACTTGGTAGGCTCGTCGATGATTGGTTTGAACTGTGACCTCTTATTTCACCCGTAACTGATTATCATTAAATTTGCTGGTGGATTACTTTTAATTAGATAAATATTAAAATCAGCTACCAGTAAAAAAACCAAGGTTTATACATGTATTGGCAAGGTAGAGGTAATACTAGTACACAAATTAGAAGCAATTGTACAAATGTCCGCATAAACAAAACATGTACAGAAAAACGTAAGCGTAAAGGAAATACAACAGCAATATCTCAGGTAACATGAAGCTCCATCCCAACACAAAATGAGTTAGATTTCTTGGAAAATATCAGAAGATTCCACTCCATGCATTGAGGTCGTATATAGTCGTCGTCTACAAAAGAATTATTATAGCAGTGAAAACACGCACAAAACCAAGAATAATTTCAATATGGCACTGACATTGCCTACATGTCAGAGCAGTTTGAAATGTCAACACCGTATCATTACAAACACTTACAAAACACTATTCGATTCAAATTCTGCCATATTATCATCCATTAAATATCAATGATAATTTAGTATTGTGTTTTTTTTAATTGCTTTACAGGACCTGGTTTAGGATTTGTTGCATATCCTGAAGCTTTGGCACAATTACCTGGTGAAAATGTCTGGTCAGTTTTGTTTTTCCTGATGTTATTAGCAGTTGGTCTTGATAGCCAGGTAATTATTTCACACAATGCTGATGAAGATTATGTCAGGAACTCGTTTTGTGCACTAACTTAGATATCTACGCTTTTATCCCTCCCCCGCTTTGTCATATGTTGACTATTCTTACAGTTTGTACATGGTAAGACATAGAATTTGATAGGGGTACTTTCAAGGCAGGATTGAGACCTAGTGGGGATCTTGGTTTTGGGGGCACTTACGATTTTGCGTATGTAAGTATCAACTGTTTAGATGTCTAAAGACAATGCATAACAAAAGAACAAAATGTCGGTCAAAGCAAACCGTATTCCGCACATCAAATTATACCTGAACAAAAATTATGTGTTCAATATATACATAGAGGGGTTGATTCAGACGGCTGCAGCAGTCGCGCCCCCCCCCCCCCGAGCAAAATCCGCTACCCATCATGTTATTTAATATTTTCCTAAGGATCATGGATCATTTACCTCATTAGATAACTAATTCTCAAGAGCTTATAGGGGGTTTATCTTTGTCCGAATGTGGGCATTAGATTCCTCATCTACAAAATGTGCATCCTCTCTAGCATAAAATTCTGAAACCGTGCCTGTTATTATGATTTTTCATATTTTTCATTTTTACAAGAGCTAAAAAAACAAACAAACAAAAACAACAACAAAAACAACAAAAAACAACAAGAAAACAACAACAACAACAAACATCAAAGACAAATAGATCTTAACGATTGAGTGAGGGAGTGATTGAGACACACAGGTGATAATGTATGATAATTGCATAAAGAACATAACTAGGATTAATTCTATGTTGTTTTATTGTTTTAGTTTGCAGGTTGTGAATGTGTTGTGCTAGCATTTACAGATAGTTGGCCCATACTCAGAAAACGTAGGACATTGTTTACCTTATTGTTTTGTGCAGTTCATGTTCTCTTGGGATTACTATTTTGCTCACAGGTAATTTTGATTTATTATAAAATAATGTAATAATGACGAGAATAATTGTTTATAAACGTTAGAGAAAACCGAAGGGGAGTTAAAGAAAACCGAAGGGGAAACCAAGAATGGAAAATGCAGAGAAACTTGCAATATTGGGTACACAAGACAAAGACAAACGAAACAAAAAACACAACACAATATGTGTTGGATACCACAATACACAAACATACACAAATAACGTAAATAAGACATGAGCCCTCCTACAAACAACTGGAGGTAAAGACGAACCAAACAAACATAACTAACGTAAATAAGACATGAACCCTCCTACAAACAACTAGAGGTAAAGACGAACCAAACAAGCACAAATAACGTAAATAAGACATGAACCCTCCTACAAACAACTGGAGATAAAGACGAACCAAACAAACACAAATAACGTAAATAAGACATGAGCCCTCCTACAAACAACTGGAGGTAAAGACAAACCAAACAAACACAAATAACATAAATAAGACATGCACCCTCCTACTAACAACTTCAGATAAAGACGAACAGAACATCGTTTTTTTGAAAATAATAACAGACATCACAACACTGAACTAATTTTATGAAAATCATAATAGACATCACAACACTGAACTAAGAACGTAAAGACATTTAACAGGACCATACAAAAACTAAAAAAAATGAGTAACACGGGTATAACTGAAATATTGTTGAAAGTGGCGTTACATCAATTTCAATTCAATTTCAATTCAAATATTTTATTGGAGAAAATGCATAGATTGAATTATGCAATATCCAATGGGTTTGCACATCATGCATAGCCTATGTAAGTGTTCTCCCTCAATAACTAAGGACATCAAGTACATGAATGATAATAATAATTAATTAATTTACATTATAATTAGTGTCATTTTTTTTCAAAAGATGGCGTTACATATCATAACCTTAACGATAACTCTAGTTTTTATATTATTTGCAGGGAGGAATATATGTTTTCCAGCTGGCTGATTGGTACGTTGTAGCATTCGCGTTGCCACTTTTCGGATTGATAGAATGCATAGTATTTGGATGGATATACGGTAAACATACTTTTGTGTTGTTTGAAGAGTAATTTTCTCACATCTTCATGTTGCCATTTCCTATTGACAATATCATGCAAGGGCCCGGGTGGCTCAATGAGTTAGGTAGTTTGATTACTTAACAACTCATACAAGTCTATCACCAATACGGCGTGGGTTCGCGCCCGGCTTTGTAAATTACAAAAAGGTGCACTCGAATCGCAGCCGCAAGTGATAAAGCTTACTAGTTGCTTGTCCATGATCGGTGGTTCTGTCCGGGTACTCCGCCTTCTTCCATCACTAGAACTGCATGGTCGCCATGATATAGCTGAAATATTGCTGAAAGTGGCGTTAAACACAATAAATCAAATCAAATCAAACCCCTATTGCCAATTCATTGAATGAACATGAAATTTACGTTTTGTGCTCTTTGTACTATATGGCAAATTATTGTTTGATTTATTTACAAGACAAGTCTGATGATACCAAAGGGACAGCCAGAAACCGCAAACTTAAGGACATACAATACAAACACCACAAGAAAAAAGACAAAAGGACAAACGAGAATTTACATAACATTACACAGAATACGTAAGTTTAAGCAACACGAACCTCACAAAGTTAGGAATAACACAGACGCTCTACAGAGGCTAACAGTTCCTGCTGTACTGGAGACAACAGTCGCGTTACTGTTGAACAATATTAAAGTTGATGATGGATTCACCATTTACTTAGATATGCACTTACCGAGTCGACTGTCGTCGTGACCAGGTATCCACCTCAAGTTTTTACAATTCCAGACGCATACACATGACCACGGAATTGTATCGATCAGTTCGTAGTAACTGGTAAATATTTTCCCACGATCTAAGTCTGGTTGTCGCGATATATAGCTGAAAAATACTAAAAATGGCGGTAAACACTTGCAATTTATATTAACACACCCGGAAACAATCGTATGGTAAAACAACGTTCGAGAAAAACGAAGGGAAAATCAAGAATGGACAGTCCAGAGATATACGCAATATTGGGCACATAACCCAGAGCGAACAGAAAACTCATCAAACCAAAAAAAAAAAAAAAAAAAAAAAAAAAAAAANAAAAAAAAAGACAACACAATACAGAAAACGAAAAAGATGAGCAATACGGACCCTAGCATATATACAGGGGTGAACCCAGGTGCTCGCGAAGGGTAAGCCGTTCTTGTTTCTCATAAGCCGCCCACTGTGTTACTGATATAGTCTCACAGAGATACATGTAGTTTAGAGATGTAATGAACCGAGAAAAGGAGAACAAACTCATATACATATACATATTATCAATCAATGTATTTAAAAAATATATTTAAATCTGTTTATTTATATATTATTATTTCTACCAGATAAAAACTATATTCATGCAAAGCAGATCATTAATACTATTATTTGATATGTAATTAACGTATATTACATGGCGACATGTTGCAGATACAATATACAATGACTTTTAATAATATTGACACGATGATTTATCAAGCCAGAAAAAGTGATAATTACCGAGGCCAACGGTCGAGGTGATTATCACTTCTTGAATTTATTGGGTTTATTGTTTTATTAAATGACTAAAAATATACACTGCCACTATTAAAACATTCGATTGAAAGCGAACATCATCAGGATTTCCCCGATTTATATTTAGGTACTTTATCATAATATTTGATCAAAAAGGGCGATGTATGGTTTTAACCAATCAAGTAAGCAGGTTTTTAGTCATTTAATAAAATAATGTATTCGACTAATTAAAATGTGTTTCGACAAAATAAACGTACAAATGTATATTGACTATGGAGGTTAAATACTTCTAGGTACAGACAGATTTTCTAGAGATGTCAATTTGATGATAGGTCGGAGAGTTCCACTTTTACTGAGGATCTGTATTTGTTTTATATACTTCTAGGTACAGACAGATTTTCTAGAGATGTCAATTTGATGATAGGTCGGGGAGTTCCACTCTTCTTGAGGATCTGTATTCGTTTTATCACCCCTTTTATCCTACTGGTAAGCTTTCGTACTACATAAATAAAGTTTCTGATATACACAGAAACAAAACTTGAATATTCCATTAGGCATTCATTTGAAGCTAGTACGAACATTACCATTTACATCTATTTTTTTTCTTCAAAATGCTGAATATTGATTTTTTTTAAATGTTTTCCGGAAAAATACAAATTCTAGTTTGTACAAATATTACAAACAAATAGGAATGTTAAAACTAGAAGTGTTTATGATAAAGAAAGAATACATGTAGTACCTATATTCTATTGAAATTATTGTTAAAAATGCACTAGTATTTTGTCATTTAATTAGTAAAAATGAATAGATATGTAAATGAACAATCCAATTTTACACTTAAACACATAAAGTTTAAATTCATTTAGGAATCGATACCAACTATATACAAGTGTAGTTTAAAAATATGAGTATTTAAAAGTATGTCAAAATAAAACATGTATGTCAAGGCTAAAATGTACTTTTAAGTTGATATCGAAATTTACTGTTCTGAGATCATGTAAGAAGAGTTTGAAGATACCAAATGAGCAATCAGAATCCGTATATCGAAGAAGAACAGACAACACAATGGCCAAAAGAAAAAGTACAAAAGGACAAACAACGATCTAGAAAACATACATAAAACTAAAGATCGAGTAACACGAACCCAACTAAAAAACCGGGGTGAACTCAGGTGCAGTTATTATTAAAACTGAGATTCTCCTCACGCAGGCATAGGTGACCTTAGCCGATTTTGGTCTTGCTGTTAAGTCCCTTTGGTTTTCTTGCATCCTAAAATTTTAAGTTACATGTATTTGGCTTTCAAATATTTTGGCTTCCAGTATACCTGATGAAGGTTATTCCAGAAACGCATCGTGTGCACTAAATTAGATATCTACGTTTATTATTTATTTTTTTCTTCCAATGATTACCCATGAAAGCATTTCTGCTTATTTGCAATGGGGTCCTTAACATGTAATATATTTATCTGTTAGATTTGGTTGTGCTAAAACGGACAATTTAACACAACTATCGTATATTTAAGAAATAAATCATGGAAGCCAGAATGTGTTGGGAGTCTTAACATGGATTGGCAGATATTAGTATTTTATCCCGAGCCAGAAGCGAAGGATAAAATTTACTAATATCCGCCAATCCATGTTAAAACTCAAAACACATTCTGGCTTCCATGATTTATTTCGATTCTGATATGTCTAAGAGTACAAATACGGTAGTATGCTTTGATTAGAAGAGGGTAATTATGTGGCACACAATTTATGCTGCCAATGGAAAAGTCAGTCATATTCACCAACGCATGTGCTAACAATATTATACTGAATTGATAACTCGCTCGTTTGTTAACAAAGTGAAAGAAGGATGTCATGTTAGAATATACAATTAATGACAAAAAATAGTTTCAACAACAAACACTCGAGTATAACAATTGTAATATGTTTTTGAAGCGAATGATAGGATAGCATTTGGTTGGTTAAGCCACAAACATGTGATGAAACTAGATTTAATTGTGTCAACAACAAACACACGAGCATAACAATTATGCTGTGTTTTTGTAACGAATAATGACAGCATCTGATTGACTAAGCCACAAACATGTGATAAAACTAAATTATAATATGTTTTTGTAGGGATTAATGACAACATCTGATTGGTTAAGCCACAAACACGTGATAAAACTAGATTATAACATGATGTTGTAGCAATTAATGACAACATCTGATTGGTTAAGTCATACACACGTGATGAAACCAGATTATAATATGTTTTTGTAGCGATTAATGAAAACATCTGATTGGCTAAGCCACAAACACGTGATGAAACTAGATTATAACATATTGTTGTAGCGATTAATGACATCATCTGATTGGTTAAGCCACACACAGGTGATGAAACCAGATTATAATATGTTTTTGTATCACTTAATGACAACATCTGATTGGCTAAGACAGAAACACGCGATAAAACCAAATATTAATATGTGTTTGTAGATATTATTTGTATGTGGAATCATTTTATACAAACCACCGACTTATGGAAATTATGAATATCCAGACGTAGCCATATTTTTTGGTTTTGTAATAGCTCTTGTGCCTCTTGTTCCAATAATTGTTTATGCAATTATTGTACTTTGGAATGCTCCAGGATCCACGTTAAAAGAGGTAAGTGAGTGAGTGAGTGAGTGAGTGAGTGAGCGTTGGTTAACCCCAACAATTCTTCAGCTATATATGTTATGGCGAGAACAAGTTCATTTTCAATGAGATGATTAAAAGAGGTAAATTAAACACATAACATATAAGCTTGAGCACATTTTAGTTGCAATAAGCACACAAAACGGATAAGACACAAGTAATTCTTACTTATGAACTTTTTTGCGCTTATCAATAAACATAGTAGGCTGTCACTTCAAAATCTTATGAAAAGAGACAAATTGACAAACAATGGTTGACAATAGAATAAGATGCCTATAGAAGGAAAAGTACATTGTTTTGTAGTTTCAGTTCCACTAGTTATTTTGTAGTTTCAGTTCCACTAGTGGCACCCGTCAGGTTACTGACGTGTGTGTCATCTGTATGCTTATATAAGCCGCACCGAACGTCGTACTCGTATGAATAACAATTAGAAGATACCACAAAGGGCTAATCAGCAGTCGTAAATCTAAGGACAGGCAATAAATTGCGTTATATGTTTTATATTCCTATGTATACCATGGAACTCTCATGTGTGTGAATAAGGCATTTAAATACAAATCGATCCTCGATATTTTGGATAATTCTTTACCTTGTGTAACTCGAAGCAAGAAAAGTTTGAACATATCAAAGGGTAATCAGAAGCTGTAAATCGAAGTAGTAAATAGAATACAATTGCCAAGAGGTAAAAGAACAAACGGAAAAACACTGATCTACAAAACACTACCCATAAAATTAACGACTGAGTAACACGACCTCATACCCGGTGTTCCGGACGGGTAAACGGTTCATTCTGCATTATCGTCGTATATTTGTAATAAATAATTACTTAATTTATCCCGGTTAACACGAACACACTTTTACTTCAAAGTGAACTCATTCTCCTGCTCAAGACTTATATAAACCAGATTCAACTGTTGGTGTAACAAACGGAACATGCCAAAACATTTCTTTAAGAACATGATGAATGTACAGTGCTCGTCGGAAAATGTGTTCGAGTCAACAAATTATTCCGATACGGCATCGACGACAGTGCAAATATTAATTAAGTGTAAAACACACTTACATGTATGTTGATTGATTGATTAATTGATGTAGCCCATAGCCCTACTCTATTTTGTTTTACTTTTCAGAAATTCCTGTTTTCACTGAAGCCCACTTCTAAATGGAAGCCAGTGGTAAAATGTCATCAGTTGGAGTATAATAATGAGTCTGATCAATTAGAAGTAGGAACTTATACGGAGAAAATGAAATTGAACGATATTGAAATGTCATAGTCTATTTAAAAAATTGTGCGGTGTAATCTATTTATGTACTATTTATAAAATAGTGCGCAGTATGAAATATGACATAGTGCTTAAAACGGAAAATAGCGAAAGTGAAAAATGAAAGTTTTCGTCATGTTATTGTAATATACACGGTATTTAATGTCAACGACAAACTTACCGAGCAACATCGAGTCATGTACATTTAGGTTTTGTGAAGTTGCAGAGATTTTAATATAATACCGTCATGTGGGGTTAACTATATGCTATGCGACCCCAAATTGCGGAATGACTATTCTCAGAACACGAATGAGTTAGATACAATATCATACTCATAAGTGTGCTCCCTGGGTGGCCATCTTTTTACAAGCGATATGAAATCCAAGATGTCATTATTAAAATATCTACAGTGGAAATATATATAAAATGTTGTTTTTTTTTAGAAATATGGAAACTGGCTGTACTCAAACCGCTCAGGAATGATTATAGGGCAATACTAGATTATTAACACCTTCCCGGCTTGTTCCTAAAACTATACCTTTTTGTAGGAAGTGTTTCCCTTTGTTGTGGGCAACCGGATACACTATCAGGTAAAGTCCAATGAAAATGCTTCCCATAATCTCCACAATATTCTAGTATTATAGCAACATAACAATTTTCTATTTGCTGATTTTGTGCATGATACATATTGCCAAGACTTCAACTGGACTTGATGCTATATGTAAATAACACAGTGGGTATCTTATCAGAAGCAGGAAATGCTAACCCTTCGCCTGCCCTTCTCTTTTGTGGGATACGTACTCATCTTTTTAGTTTTTTATGTTGTGTTGTGCTTTGCTTTGTTTGTCTTCTCCTGTGTTTTGTCTACCCAATGTTGCCAGTGTCTCTGGATTGTACATTTTTTATTGCACCTTCGGTTTTCTCTAATGTTTATTTGATTTCAACAAATTTTAAGAAAATTGTACTCAAATTCTATGTCCTTTTCCTATATTAGAACTGGTATCTTTTTACTCGTAGTAAGGAAAATAATTCTTAAAATAAATCGTGAATGTGTAAATGTTGTATTAAACCTCATTTAATTTCTGTTGTAAGCCAAACATGGAATGCCAGTAGTAGCAGAAGAAGCTCAATTTCAATAGTGCAGACAGATGTGTATTTTATTATTAGTATTTTTTGTGATAATATACAGTCCAAATAAATATTGATATTAAATAGAAAGTTGTAATATTAAAAACGATCACTGATTTATGTATGCATTTTATATGTGTATATCATTAAACACGAATAATAAAAAAAAAATAACAAAAAAATGTTTTATATTAAAAACATTCACTGCTATAATCATTTGCATTTTTTAAAGATGATTGTGTTTTTTTACTTTAAACACGAATTATGGCGAGTTTTTTTTTTAGTTTTTTTTAATAAATATTTAAAATATTCGCCAGATTGTTTATATATTTTTTTTATATTTGTATATAAATAAACTATAAAGGTATACACATTTGTTGTTATTCAATTTCCCCAAGCAAAGAACTATAGCAAAATGGTATCAATTAGTTAGAAAAGATCAGTTGATTTGGTTGGTTGGCGTTAGGTATTTAATGCCACTTTCAAATATACTTCAGCTATAACATGGCAGTCTGTTTTATTGGTGGGGAAATCCAGAGTACCAGAAGACAACCACAGACCTGTCGTAAGTCACTGACAAACCTTATCACATAAAGTTGTATCGAGTACACCTCGCCATGAACGGGGTTCGAACTCACAATTGTAGTGGTGATAGGTGATCTGAAATTATCAGAGCAGCAATATAATCAAAACAGTATTTAAAAAAAACATTTGACGATACAAAGCGGGTAATACGAATCCGTTAATTGAAGAACAGACAATACAATGGCCAAAAGAAAAAAAGACAAACAATGATCTACAAAACACAACACCGAAAACTGATTGAACAACACGTTTAACCCTACTACATTTTTGCGCCTGTCCCAAGCGAGGACCTGGTTTTTCCCACGTCAGATGTCCTGGCCTTTTCTTGTTTTCAGTGATTGTTCGTTTTTTGATATTGATGGAATTATTGACTTTCACTGTTTAAACTTTCCTTTCATAACATGGTTACTTTCATATTCATATGTTGAGGTATGATAAGTCTGAAGAAACTAAAGGAAGAAGGACAATCAATACAATTACCAAAAGGACAAACAATACAATTACCAAAAGGACAAACAATACAATTACCAAAAGGACAAACAATACAATTACCAAAAGGACAAACAATACAATTACCAAAAGGACAAACAATACAATTACCAAAAGTACAAACAATACAATTACCAAAAGGACAAACAATACAATTACCAAGAGGACAAACAATACAATTACCAAAAGGACAAATAATACAATTACCAAAAGGACAAACAATGATCCACAAAACGTTACACAGAAAACAAAAGAATGAGTAACACGAACCCCACAAAAAATAGGGGTGCTCCGGAAGAGTTACAAGATCGTGCTCCAGGAGAGGCACTCGTTGTGTTACTATTGTTACAAACTCCGTTGAGAAATCCTAGCGCGGATGATAAGTGTTCCGTGCTTTTATTCCATGTCCATCATTAGCAGCTCAAGTCTACAATTATATCTATCATCATATCTGTAACTCGTAGCGATTTTCCTTCTAGGCTACATTCTTCGAAAATGACGCCATACGATAATACATGTAACCATGTCAACCATTGTGTCATTCATATACATCTGTCACTTTTATACTGCACTATCTTTGTTTCACCATACTTACAATTCCAATATCTATAACTTCATCTGTCTGTGTTTACTGTCAATAAAATGTAGACGCGTTTCTGGAATAACCTTCATCAGGTATACTCAAAATATAAAGCCAAATAATTTAAAAGTTTTTGGAATCTATAAAGCCAAAAGGCCTAAACAGGATAACCAAAATCCGTTATGGTCACCTTTGCCTGAGGTAGGAGAACCTTAGTTTTGATAATTAAAATTTTTAGGAACTGAAAATTTCAATAATGAATATATCTAACAAATCAAGTCAGTGCCGAAACATAAATATAAATATTTCAGTTTTACAGTTATACACATTAATTCCAAAGTAAATTTCGTTTTATATTCACACTTTTTAAAATGATATTTTACATGATTTTAATATCACATAGTAATACTATTCCTTTTATCTTTTACTGTAGGGTTACCGTAATTTTGTCCTTGACTGACCTTTATCAATTACATGTTTCATGTAGGAGTACGAAATGGGAATATTATGTTAGAACAAAACAAATCATGTTCTTCTTTTCAGATTGTCATGCCATCTAAAATTTTATTATTTTCTTTAATATTGCATTGAATTTGGAACTCCGAGCGAGTACTAGACATGTCTCTAACCAATATGCATGCATAAAATTTACTATCTAATCTCACTACCCAACATATAACACACGTGCAACAATTAGGCCAATAATACCCTCTTGCTTGTCATAGAATGCAGGTCAAATGAGTCAAAATGTTTGTCGTGTATTGTGGCCGGTGTCGGTGTAGCAAGGGATCATGATAGTTGAAACTGATTACCCGTCCGGAGCGCCTTAGTTCACCCCCGATTTTTTTAGTGGGGTTCGTGTTACTTGATATTTAGTTTTTTGTGCAGTGTTTTGCAGATCGTTGTTTGCTCTTTTGTCCTTTTTTCTTTGGGTCATTGTATTGTCTGTCCTTCTTAGATTTACAGCTTCTGATTACCTCTTTGATATCTTTGGGTCATTGTATTGTCTGTCCTTAGATTTACGGCTTCTGATTACCTCTTTGGTATCTTCAAACTCTTCTTTAAATAAAATTGTTGTTGTCTTCAACTGTTTTCTCAAACTTCCCTGTTTTTGTGTTAAATATTTCTGTAAATGTTTTTAGGTATTTTATCCTGTTTATTCTAGAGACATGCATTTAATTTCACTATCCGCAATATATATAAATAACTCCAATGGTGACGACGTTGATCGCATATATCCCAATTAACTCGAAATAGAGGATACCACAGATACAGCTATGCCTGCTTCATGCCTCGATATATACCTAACAGTGAGTGTCGCTTAAGAGTGAGACATTACGACATAAGAGATTATTTCAATTTTCCTATTATGGAATGTCCTTTATACATCGCAACATATATAGTACTAGTAGATATATCTCAGCCGATACAATATTCCAGTGCTTGTGGTTCCTATTAGGATTTCCTTGATAAAGAATTGCTCCTAACAAAGACACTGATGAACCAAGGGTTCTTATTGGTTAAGTTAAAGTCATCACTTTGAAAGTTTTACAGTCGCTATCAAGATTTCATCGTTAATAGAATATATGCGTCACAGATTTCCACGGATACATGTATGTTCAGTTTGTCCGTAATCACAATCACGCCCTTAAAGTATTCTATTTCATGAATTATATAGGATTTTCAACACGACAGATGGCACTAATTAAACAGGAACTGCTTACCCTCACGGCGAATATGGGTTTATCACCAGTAATAGTTTTCGTGTTTTCCAATCTTTAGTTTACCGTGTAGTTTCGTGGATCTCTTTTGACCCCTTCCTTTGGCCAATGTATTGTCAGTACTTTTCAATTTATGGCTATTGATTGCCCCTTTGGTATCTTGAAATTTACTCAGGACAAAGTGTTCTAAGTCTTCATTTTCTTTTCCACAAATTTGACATATTGACAAGAATTTGAAGTCATATTTAGCTCTTTTATATTGGAGCATATATGTATTTACTTCCCTTGTTTTGAAATTTTACATCGTGTTTGTTATATTTCACACTTTCCTAACCATTGTGAGAAAAATATGAAGATACCCGTAATGAGGAGCCGTAAAAAAAGGACAGATATTGTAACGGCAAAAGAAAAAGAACAAAAGGAAACACCACGATTTACAAAATACTACACAGAAATGTAAAGTTAAAAGCACATGAATCCCCACAAAACCCCGGAGGTGAACCGAAACCAAAATCAAATAAAATGTTGTGAGGACCTCCGAAGTCACATTTCTGTCAGGTTTGGTTTCAAATGTATTAATTAAATGTAAAAGTTTATGGACGAAGCAGATGACAAATGCCAAATGATGGCAATATTAAACATGAAGCTTTGGGTTAGGTGAGCTGAAAAACAAATCATTATGTTGTTGTTTTTTTATAAATAATTAATTTGACTAAGTTTTAAGTGGTATAAGTAAAGTCATTAAATCATATGCTGCTACAACTCTGTCTTTCCCCATCACAGATGCTGCCTCGTCCAGTAACATCTGTACCGATACTTCTTTCTGGAAAAAGTACAAACAAACGAGTCGGTTTGATAAGGGTAATTTTTAGCCCAAGCTCAGAAACTGTTTATATAGATATAATATTAAACACAATCATTGAAAGAATTAGAAA
>MJUT01031287.1:382352-403740 GCA_002080005.1 Gigantidas platifrons
CTTTGTTTGTCTTCTCCTGTGTTTTGTCTACCCAATGTTGCCAGTGTCTCTGGATTCTACATTTTTTATTGCACCTTCAGTTTTCTCTAATGTTTATTTCATTTCAACAAATTTTAAGAAAATTGTACTCAAATTCTATGTCCTTTTCCTATATTAGAACTGGTATCTTTTTACCCATAGTAAGGAAAATAATTCTTAAAATCAAATCGTGAATGTGTAAATGTTGTATTAAACCTCATTTAATTTCTGTTGTAAACCAAAAATGGAATGCCAGTAGTAGCAGAAGAAGCTCAATTTCAATAGTGCAGACAGATGTGTATTTCATTATTAGTATTTTTTGTGATAATATACAGTCCAAATAAATATTGATATTAAATAGAAAGTTGTAATATTAAAAACGATCACTGATTTATGTACACATTTTATATTTGTATCATTAAACACGAATAATAACAAAAAATAACAAAAAAAAATTATATTAAAAACATTCACTGCTATAATCATTTGCATTTTTTTTTTAAAGATTATTGTGTTTTTTACTTTAAACACGAATTATGGCGAGTTTTTTTTTTTGTTTTTTTTTAATAAATATTAAAAATATTCGCCGGATTGTTTATATATTTTTTTTATATTTGTAAATAAATAAACTATAAAGGTATACATATTTGTTGTTATTCAATTTCCCCAAGCAAAGAACTATAGCAAAATGGTATCAATTAGTTAGTAAAGATCAGTTGATTTGGTTGGTTGGTGTGTGGTATTTAATGCCACTTTCAAATATACATCAGCTATAACATGGCGGTCTGTTTTATTGGTGGGGAAATCCAGAGTACCAGAAGACAACCACTGACCTGTCGTAAGTCACTGGCAAACCTTGTCACATAAAGTCGTATCGAGTACACCTCGCCATGAACGAGGTTCGAACTCACAACTAGATCTGAAATTATCAGAGCAGCAATATAATCAAAACAGTATTTAAAAAAAACGTTTGAAGATACAAAGAGGGTAATACGAATCCGTTAATTGAAGAGCAGATAATACAATGGCCAAAAGAAAAAAAGACAAACAATGATATACAAAACATAACACCGAAAACTGATTGAACTATACGTTTAACCCTGCTACATGTGTGTACCTGTCCCAAGTGAGGAACTGGTTTTTCCCACGTCAGATGTCCTGGTCTTTTCCCGTATTCAGTGATTGTTCGTTTTTTTTTTATATTGGTGGAATTATTGACCTTCACTGTTTAAACTTTCCTTTCATAACATGGTTACTTTCATATTCATATTTTGAGGTATGATAGTCTGAAGAAACTAAAGGAAGAAGGACAAACAATACAATTACCAAAAGGACAAACAATACAATTACCAAAAGGACAAACAATGATCCACAAAACGTTACACAGAAAACAAAAGAATGAGTAACACGAACCCCACAAAAAATAGGGGTGCTCCGGAAGAGTGGCAAGATCGTGCTCCAGTAGAGGCACTCGTCGTGTTACTATTGTTACAAACTCCGTTGAGAAATCGTAGCGCGGATGATAAGTGTTCCATGCTTTTATTCCATGTCCATCATTAGCAGCTCAAGTCTTTCCATGTGACTGTCTACAATTATATCTATCATCATATCTGTAACTTGTAGCAATTTTCCTTCTAGGCTACATCCTTTGTAAATGACGCCATACGATAATACACGTAATCATGTGAACGATTGTGTGTCATATCATTCATATACATCTGTCACTTTTATACTGCACTATCTTTGTTTCACCATGCTTACAATTCCAATATCTATAACTTCATCTGTCTGCGTTTACTGTCAATAAAACGTAGACGCGTTTCTGGAAATAACCTTCATCAGGTATACTCAAAATATAAAGCCAAATAATTTAAAAGTTTTTGGAATCTATAAAGCCAAAGGGCCTAGACATGATAACCAAAATCCGTTATGGTCACCTTTGCCTGAGGTAGGAGAACCTTAGTTTTGATAATTAAAATGTTTAGGAACTGAAAATTTCAATAATGAATATATCTAACAAATCAAGTCAGTGCCGAAACATATTTCAGTTTTACAGTTATACACGTTAATTCCAAAGTAAATTTCGTTTTATATTCACACTTTTTAAAATGATATTTTACATGATTTTAATATCACATAGTAATACTATTCGTTTTATCTTTTACTGTAGGGTTACCGTAATTTTGTCCTTGTCTGACCTTTATCAATTACATGTTTCATGTAGGAGTACGAAATGGGAATATTATGTTAGAACAAAACAAATCATGTTCTTCTTTTCAGATTGTCATGCCATCTAAGATTTTATTATTTTCTTTAATATTGCATTGAATTTGGAACTCTGAGCGAGTACTAGACATGTCTCTAACCAATATGCATGCATAAAATTTACTATCTAATCCCACTTCCCAACGTATAACACACGTGTAACAATTAGGCCAATAATACCCTCTTGCTTGCAGGTCAAATGAGTCGAAATGTTTGTCGTGTATTGTGGCCGGTGTCGGTGTAGCAAGGGATCATGATAGTTGAAACTGATTACCCGTCCGGAGCGCCTTAGTTCACCCCCGATTTTTTTAGTGGGGTTCGTGTTACTTGATATTTAGTTTTTTGTGCAGTGTTTTTTCTTTCAACCATTGTATAGCCTATCCTTCTTAGATTTACGGCTTCTGATTACCTCTTTGGTATCTTTGGGTCATTGTATTGTCTGTCCTTAGATTTACGGCTTCTGATTACCTCTTTGGTATCTTCAAACTCTTCTTTAAATAACATTGTTGTTGTCTTCAACTGTTTTCTCAAACTTCCCTGTTTTTGTGTTAAATATTTCTGTAAATATTTTTATGTATTTTTATCCTGTTTATTCCAGAGACATGCATTTAATTTCACTATCCGCAATATATATAAATAACTCCAATGGTGACGACCTTGATCGCATATATCCCAATTAACTCAAAATAGAGGATACCACAGATACAGCTATGCCTGCTTCATGCCTCGATATATACCTAACAGTGAGTGTCGCTTAAGAGCGAAACATTACAACATAAGAGATTATTTCAATTTTCCTATTATGGAATGTCTTTTATACATCACAACAGCAACATATATATACTCGATGATCGTAAGTTCGTTACCCTAAGCTGTTTAGCAAGGAACAGCTTTGCATACTCATACCAGAAATTAATTTGACTGTTTGTTAACATTCTCTAGATATTTGCAAATATTTTTATATCCTTAATTTTTAAATAACTCGGAAAAGAATAGGACCAGCATCTATATCCGTAACGTGACCTATTTCCGAAATGAAAGCGGCCATACTTGAGTTCGTGACCCTGATGTACTGCCTTATTATGCACACATGCCCAAACAATCTGACAATAGATGAGGCCATGCATATTGTATTTTTATTTTTGTCAATTGCGTATATTACAGTACAATGAAAACAACAATGATTATAATATTAGGAAAGAAATAAAATTGCACTTACATTTTTTGTACTTGCATAAATAAGAATGGCCATTGTGAAGAACCACAGACCATAGGCAAGTATACTGGTACGGCTGTGAGTTGTAAATAAAAGACAAAGATAACATTTTTGTATGATAATTTAGCAAGGCTAAGGGATATCAACATAGAATTTTATATAGGCCTTAAATATATATTTTTTTTAATAATTTTTACTTGTTATTTCATTGAAAAATCACTCTTGAAAATAACGTTTTATAGCTAAGAAACATATCAACAAAAAAAAGCAAAAAAAGTAATTCCTTTGGCCATACAAAGAAAATTGTCGTCATGTGACCTTCAAGCAGACAGTGATTCATCATTTGGAATGTCAACAGACCGACTGACGGGATTTCCCAAGAAATTCTTCGAACATCTAGTTAAGAAAGAAAAAGTAATAACGAAATCAGCCATTTATCACAAAATTTTCAAAAAAGCTGCAATAATTTACCTGTTTTTGTTCCATTTTCATCCAAAAGTGGCATATACTTTGGGAAACGTCAGCCTTACTTGCACGTTGCAGAAGGTAAATATTTATTCATGACGTCACGAGTTAAAGGGAAAACACCGGATGTCACGAACTTACAATCATAACGAACTTAGAATCATCTACCATATAGTACTAGTAGATATATCTCAGCCGATACAATATTCCAGAGCTTGTGGTTCCTATTAGGATTTCCTTGATAAAGAATTGCTGCTAACGAAGATGCTGATGAACCAAGGGTTCCTATTGGTTAAGTTGAAGTCATCACTTTGAAAGTTTTACAGTCACTATCAAGATTTTATCGTTAATAGAACATATGCATCACAGATTTTCACAGATATGTTCCGTTTGTCCATAAATCACAGTCACGCCCTCGTATTATATATTATATTTCATGAATTATATTGGATTTTCAACACGACAAATGGCACTAATTAAACAGGAACTGCTTACCCTCACAGCGAATATGGGTTTATCAACAGCAGGGTCGGATCCTGTACCAGAATTTCAAGTTAGCGGGGGGGGGGCGCAATTAAAAAAATCACGGCGACCGGAGGGAGGCGCAACATTTTTTTGGGGTATTTCGTATTTCGTGTGAAAAATCACGATTTTACGCAAAAACATAATATTTTTTCCAATTTTAGGGGGGGGGGGCACATACCTGGATCCGCCCCTGACCAGTAATAGCTTTTGTGTTATCCAATCTTTAGTTTTCCGTGTAGTTTTGACCCCTTCCTTTGGCCAATGTATTGTCAGTACTTTTTCAATTTATGGCTATTGATTGCCTCTTTGGTATCTTGAAATTTACTCAGAACAAAGTGTTCTAACTTCTAAGTCTTCATTTTCTTTTGCACAAATTTGACATATTGACAAGAATTTGAAGTCATATTTAGCTCTTTTATATTGGAGCATATAGGTATTTACTTCCCTTGTTTTGAAATTTTACTTCGTGTTTGTTATATTTCACACTTTCCTAAGCATTGTGAGAAAAGTATGAAGATATCCCTAATGAGGAGCCGTAAAGCAAAGAAGGACAAATATTGCAATGGCAAAAGAACAAACCACGATTTACAAAATACTACACAGACAAGTAAAGCTAAAAGCACATGAATCTGCACAAAACACCGGAGACAAACTGAAACCAAAATCAAATAAAATGTTGTGAGGACCTCCAAAGTCACATTTCTGTCAAGTTTGGTTTCAAATGTATTAATAGTTTGCTAGAAATAGATTAAAATGTAAAAGTGTATGGATGAATTAGACGACAGACGCCAAGTGATGGCAATAGTAAACATGAAGCTTTGGGTTAGGTGAGCTGAAAAACAAATCCTTTTGTTGTTTTTTTTAATAAATAATTAATTTGACTAAGTTTTAAGTGGTATAAGTAAAGTCATTAAATCATATGCTGCTACAACTCTGTCTTTCCCCATCACAGATGCTGCCTCGTCCAGTAACATCTGTACCGATACTTCTTTCTGGAAAAAGTACAAACAATGGAGTGAGTATGATAAGGGTAATTTTTAGCCCGAGCTCAGAAACTGTTTATATAAATATAATATTAAACACAATCACTGAAAGAATTAGAAAAGAAAAATAAATTTTTAGATATTATGTTTCATTTATATTTTGCCTGTTTTTTTTAGGCCAATTTCTTTCCTTATCATGCCTACTTCTTTAATATTAATACACATATTTTACTTTCCACAAATGATGCTACAAAGGAACAATATGATTGATTGATTGGTGTTTAATGCCAACATTAGCAATATTTCAGCCAGATCGTGGCATGAATATAAAGGAACAAATAGGAACAACAATAAAGATGGGTAATGGTTTATTTTTGTAATAAACAATGAGGACTTTTAATCACATGAATTCGGTACATCTTTTTAAATATCTAATGATTCGAAAAAGAGTATTTATTTGGTATTTTTATCCAGTGATTCTTGAGTAATCATTTCCATTATAGGGAACCAAACTTAAATTGTATGCATTTAATTCTTCATTTTTTTTCCCGTTCTCAATGACTCGTTTATTTGGGGAACGTCCATACTTCTTTCTCCTACTTCTAGCAAATACTGACTGATTCAACATGTTGAGGATTATGTTAGAGGTTGCACATTACAATTAATTCAAAAAGATTAAAATTATTTACAGGTTGAATATATTAGCTGTAAGTATTTGATAGAGGATACCACAGCCTTGAATATTTCAACCGAGCGACTTGTAACTATCGGCTGTGACGGCCAGTTCCAGTCAGATGTGGTTAAATTATGAAAGCTTACAAAGAACTGGGGTCCGTTGTTGAACTTGTGATTAAGCTAATCAGATGATTAGCCATAATTACATGATTCATTCCTAATCACATAATTAGCTAATTCAATGATTAAATATGATTAGTTAATACATTGATTAAAAAAGAATTCAGCAACAAAATTTGATCATTGCATTAGCTTAAAGTATGTGATTAGAAATGAATCATGTAAGTGATTAGTATTAACAATATGATATCTACAATGAAGCAGTTTCCAGGGAGTGATCGCACAGTTTTTCAACTATTTCAGAGTGTGAACAAGTTACATTTCAATGATATGATAGTGATGTCCACTTTGCACTAGACTAACAAGCTTAAGTTGGATTATTATAGTGCTAGCTGACTGAAACAACAATTCATGGCCCACAGGTAGATATGTCACTCTACTCTGACACATTATACTGACTCTTAGCCAACCAGTCTTTGCTATTATTTCTTATTGCTGTATGCTTAGAGAAGAAGCACCAAATACCAATTTAATAAGTCTTTGGTTAGACTCAACAGGGGCAAGAACTCACGATTTACAGCATTTGACACCATGAGTATACTAACCATTACACCACTGATGTGGTTTTGAAGATTTGTATTATTGACATAAAATTAGGATCTGTCTGTTTTCAGCTCGGATTTTTTCCATGAAACATCCAGTGAACAGTGGATATGTTCATTATGAGGGTTAGGGTTATGGTGTTTAACACGGTTTTCAACAATATTTCAGTTATATCGTGGCAGTCAGTTTTATTGGTGGAGAAAACCCGAGTATCCGGAAAAAACTACAGACCTGCCATAAGTCACTGACCAACTTTATCACATAATATTGTATCGAGTACACCCTGCCTAAGCGGTATTCGAACTCACAACTTTAGTAGTGATCGGCACTGATTGCACAGGCAGTTGTAAATCCAACTACCATAAGATCACGACCACGATGATGAGTGGAGAGTTTCGTAGGGTGATCAGCCATGAGTTGAAGATGTTACTAAAACAACTGTTAAGCACCATAACCCTAACCCTAAGATATTATTCAGATACTTACTTTGGTATTTTCTTCTGGACTATTTATAGGTCTGTACCTTTGACTGTAATGAGTCAATACAAGTTTTTCTGCATCTAATCTCATGGCTATGTCTGCTGCCATTTCTAAAAATTGAAAATGCAAATATGAGAAAAATGAGGATTGAAATAATAATTTTTGTTTGTTTGATGGTGTATAGGTATTAATAGTTCGGCTTAGTTGATGGTGTTTAACAATGCCACTTTCAACAATATTTCAGTTATATCGTGGAGGTCAGTTTTATTGGTGGAGGAAATTGGAGGACCCAGAGAAAACCACCGACCTGTCGCAAGTCACTGACAAACTTTATCTCGTAATGTTGTACACCTTGCCCTGATCGAGATTCAAACTCATGACATCAGTAGTGATAGGCACTGATTGCATAGGTAGTTGTAAATCCAACAACCATACGATCACGGGCCACGACAGCCCCTCAAAATGCAAATATGAGAAAAATGGTGATTGAAATAATAATTACAATACATCTAGTGAAACCAATCACCATAGGAACCAAGGTCTTTGTTCAGCATGCAGATATATAATCTCATGGCTATGTTTGTTGCCATATCAGTAATAGAAAATAGACAATTGATAAAAATGACGATTAAAAAAATAAGTACAATACATCTAGTGAAACCAATCACCATGGGAACCAAGTTCTTTGTTCAGCTCTCATGGCTATGTTCGTTGCCAGATCAGTAATACCGGTAGATAATAGACAATTGATAAAAATGAGGAGTAAAAAAATAATTACAATAACTATAGTGAAACCAATCACCATGGGAATCAATTTTTTTTGTTCAGAATACAGCCAAACTTGTATTCAACTGTTACCATTAGGGCAAATTACAAATGACCGCATAAGACAAGTGATCACTTATTCAAGATTGGTAGATCAGGATTTTCATTTCTTTTGAGATTCCCGAGTTATTACTTTAACCAGCTGATGGTAATCAAGTGAATAACATGGTTACATTGGAGGACATAGTGGTCGTGATCATGATAGTTCACTATGCAATCAGTGCCTATCACCACTAACGCTGTGAGTTCGAATCCCACTCAGGCGGGGTGTATTAGATACAATATTATGCGGGTCCGTGGTTTTCTCTGAGTCCTCCGGTTTCCTCCACAAATAGAACTGACCATCACAATATTATTGAAATATTCATTATTGTTGAAAGTGGCACTGAACACCTTCACCCCCCTCCCATCCCCTCGTCATATTGGTAGTGGCTTTGTAATGCTGCCATGCTTTTCTACAGTAAATTAGTTAATCATTGAAAACACTTCAAAAGTTAATTACCAATGTAATAGTCCAGAATGAAATCTGACCTTTACATACAGGTACACTGAGTATGTGAGTGTTGTTTAATGCCAACTCAGCAATTTTTCAGCTATATCATGGCGAGAACAAGTTAATTGTCAATGAGATAATGATGAGGTCCGCTTTGAACTAGACCAACGTGCAGAGTTGGATTTTTATAGTGCTAGCTTACTGAAACAACAGTCCGCAGATAGACATGTCGCCCCACTCGTACACATTACCCTGATTCCGAGCCAACCAGTCTTTGCTCTTTCTCCTTAATGCAGTTGCTTGGTGGAGAAGCAACAAATACCAATTTCATAGTCTTTGGTTTGACCTGACCGGGGCTGGAACCTACGATCTACCGCACTTGAGGCGAGCACGCTAACCATTATGCCACCGATGCGATAAACTTTGATTGACTGCTGACAGTATTCGTGAAGTGACCACTTATTTGAGTTTAAAATAATGCATAATAAGGAATGTGTCCATTGGACAAGGGGGGCCCTCGCTTCCAGTTAATGCAAACAAGTATTTTTCAGCAAATCAAGGGGCATAATTCGAGATCAGAAAAATGGTTGCTGACCATGTGTATAAATTTCAGTAGATATGATTAAGGGGAACTTATGATATTGAAGGGAAACCAAATGCAGTATGTATGTTCACATGCTTGGACATGGGGAAAACTTCAACACCCAGCGGCGTGACATAAAAATAATTTTAATAGAGTGAGTGAGTGACTGATTGTTGTCTAATGCCAAATTTGCAGCTATATCATGGCAAGAACAATTAATTTTCAATGATGAGAACCGCTTTGTTCTAGACCAACATGCTGAGTTGGATTTTTATAGTGCCAGCTAATTGAAACAACAGTTCGCGGAAAAACATGTCGCTCCACTCTGTCACATTATTCTGATTCCGAGCCAACCAGTCTTTGTTCTTACTCCTTAATGCTGTGTGCTTAGCGGAGAAGCAACTAATACCAATTTTTTAGTCTTTGGTTTGATCCGACCAGTGCTCGAACCCACGATCTAACGCACTCGAGGCGTGGACGCTAACCATTATGCAACCGATGCATTTTTTTTTTATCAGATTCTATACTTCTATGTACAATAGAGAATAAAATGACATTTGTGGAACGCTTATTCATACCTGGAGTGGAATGTCCGTTTTGTAATGTTGCTTCATGTATCAAAACATCAGCGCTTAGTCCTATTTTTAAAAGTTCATCTGAATAATTGCTATCTCCACATACAATTACTTTCCTTCCTGGTCTTGGTGGTCCAACAATATCTTCAGGGGAAATCTGAAATCCATACATGTAAAAAAAATCAACTGTTTAACACTTTCTACACAATAATGAGCACATCAAGCATTTGGTTCAAATTGGTAATAAAATGGAAACCAAAAAGTACCACTGTCAGAACAGTGTTTAAATCCAATTGAAAAATCGTAGAAACAACTCACTTTCCTGGCTTGGTGCAGGCACTTTCATGAAAAGTGGATGGGTTAAACCAGATTTATGGGCCCAAACCTCCCCTCTCAATGAAATGATGCGGTTATGCAAATATTTCCACATGTGCATCAAATGCAAATCCTCAAACATACCTTAGTGAAAAGCATTGTTATAAAAAACGTTCTAATCTGGAACATTAAAGCATTTATCAACATGTTTCATGAAACAATTAGAAATAATTTTCCTAAAAAATGTCATTCAGTTCTATTTAAGCATTTGTTCCAGGTTCATATTTCATTCAAGATTGGTATTAATAAAATACAGAAAAATTGTCTTTTTACAGAAGAGTACTTTTTCCCTATCCAGAGGAGGTGTTATGGTCATGATCTTATAATAATTGGATTTACAACTACCTGTGGAATCAGTGCCTATCACCACTAAATTTGTGAGTTCGAATCCCACTCATGGTGAGGTGTACTCGATACAACATTACATGTATGTGATAAAGTTTGACAGTGACTAGGGGAGGTCAGTGATTTTCTTTGTGTACTCCGGTTTCCTCCACCAATAAAACTGATAGCCACGACACGAAACTACCACACAACGGCCCCACACAAAAATAAATGACAACATAAATATTGACAGTGCAATATTCAGCAAGGTCAGTACATGCTCATAGTTAGCTGACTATTGGTTAAGAAATTAGATATCCGTTGGTTAAACAAAGTTTTTCTTCTGAATATTCATAACATTACCTTTTCTCCATTTGGCATAGTAATTGTCTCCCCTGATTTAATCTTTGCATACAATGGACCAGGAGGTACACCTTTAGTTTTCAATTTCTCTGGATCCAACCTGTTGTAGAGATAACTTATTCTTAAGCATCAATCACAACAAGGGCAATGCAAAGCGTGGCATATCCCCTCGCCTAAAAAATTGACCCAGTGACCTTGACCTTTGACCTTGAAAATCAATAGGGTTCCAGATTCTCTTAAGGACTAAGTATGTACCCAGATTGGTCAAAATCTATTGAAGGATGTTGATTCTAGAGTGTTCACAGGGATGTTATGTGGTAAAAATTTGACCCGGTGACCTTGAAAATCAATAGAGTTCCAGATTCTCTTAAGGATTAAGTACATTGTATTTGGTCAAAATCCATTGAAGGATGTTGATTCTAAAGTGTCCACAAGGATGTTACGGAAGGAGGGATGGTAGCGTTACTATATCCCTTCGTAACTTCGTTGGTGAGGAGATAATAAATGTATTTTTTGGCATCAATTTGAGATTTCACAATTTTTAGTCTTAGCAATGTATCTTTAGTAACAGACATTATGTACCAGAAAAAGACTTACAATAATGTTTGATTTGAAACATAAAATTTTATATTGTTTTAATTTGCATTTATTTATGTTTGACCTAAATTAAAATTATTAGGTTTATTCCTTATACAGACTGATAATTACATTTCTTTTGCTAACTCTTTCATGTATGTTCTGGTTGTTGCATGTTTCGGTTTGATCTGACATTCATAGGACCCCAGGGTGTGGAAATACAGAAATATTGTGCTTGTCTCTGGGCAAGTTATCTGAAAAAAAAACTTGTCTGGACAAAATCCTACTTGTCCTGTTTCTTTTTAAACATTCGATACTTGCAAATACAGTTGCTGGTTCATGGGTGTCAAGGTGGACTTTTCTTAAAAGTATTGCCTCTTGATCAGTGACAGAGGAGTCTGTACACAATTGAAATAAATCGAACTTGGTTTATGGTCTATTTGTATGATTGTGTAAAACTTTAGATATTATTTTAATAAAGTTAATGCAAGTACCCCGAAATAAATGATCACTTCCCAAATGAAGACCATTTATATGTGTAGTCAGTGAATGGCGGGATGTTTTGAGATACAACATAAGCTGTGTTGAAAAGATTCTCATATCGATTAAATTCATTTTGATTAAATTTGGCAATGGCTTTGTCCATCAAAAATTAAACCATGTCATGTGTTTAGTTTTACTGGTGTAATTCATGAGGCAATATTAGGATATTTCCTCCAGATATGGCGATATGAGACACTATCAGCATCCAGCCGTAACTGGCAAAAATCGATTATACCACTTGGACCAAAATGTTTGTTAGCGATTTTTTCTCATATTCTGTGTCTTTTTCCGCTCGAGCTTTGTGTTTGCTAGGGCGATTCTTTGTCGGCAGAGCCTTACAGTATATATGTCAATTGTCACGACTGAACCCGATTTGTATGTTCAAGGATGTTAGGCACTATGTGTATGGTTTGTATTTGTATACGACTGGCAAAATAACATCACATTCGGAACACCAATAAAAAACCATTACTTGGCCCCAGGAATCATTTAGTAAATGAAGTAAAATTATCATTGCAATCAGGTCATAATACTTAACATAGAACTTGTATAATTCAGGATATTTTTAGGTGCTTTCGGAACACCACTGATGCAATCATATCCAACAAAAATAAAACGCCAATATTTACGATATAATATTATTAGAGGGATTGTCTTTCCAGAATACTTTAATAAGAAATGATGATACCTTGTTATTTTCATTTGTCTCAGGAGAAGCTAGCGAGGAAAATCGACAGTACCTGATACCGGATGTTTCACTAAATGTTAGGTGCACACACACAATTTTATAAATAGCTGCTAAACATTATATAAATAACATATAGTTGAGAGGGTGATAGATCAGATTGTTACCCTGAGAAAAACATTGTCAACCGAGGCAAAGCTATATGTTATTTAATTTATTATACTGAATGTTTTCACTTTCTCGTTTGCAATGATGTTTGTTTATAAATCCATGTATTGATCGAAATGGTAGGCTATAATTGTTTATCATTTTTCTATATTATTATATAGATAGGTGTGAATTATGGAGATTTATCCGTGAAATAAATTCCGATATTTCACATGTGAAATATCAGTTTTTTCCCCGCCAGAACTACTTTTAGACAACTATAAGTGTAGTGGGTACGTCCCTTGTTGTGTTACGGTGAATACACACATGATTGTAAACTTTAAAAATGAAAATAAAGTTGTAGTACTTTTATAAATTATCTTAATTGAATCATTTTATTTATACATTAAAATCAAACACTTGCTTTAATATTCTAAATCGAATCATTTCACTAGCATAACATAACAGATTTAAATATATATAAACAAGCAACGGCAATGTTAAAAGTGCATTGTAGATTGTCAGTTTCCTAATTCCTTTCACCACCACTTTTCAATGAAAAATCGTCTGCTTTGAGCAATCTTAAAAAAAAAAAATGTCTGATCATTTTGACGCATATACGGCAGCTGTAGTCTCCCAATTTTTAGAAGAAAATGATTTTGACTTGGAAAATGTGGAAATGCCAGAATATAATATTCTAGATGTCCAAACAAATGTTCCAAATTCCAATGACAATACAAATGAAAATGCATATCAAACTAAAGCCCAGCCGGGTAGATTTCAGAACGTTTCATTTGAGGACATTGATTCATTCCTTAGTTCGAATTCTGTTACACATGATATACACACAACTCGGACAATAATAACACATCGTGCCTGGTTCCACAAATAAATCGGACTGACATGAGTCACAATTGTAATGAATTTTTCCACAACAACTTTACAAATCCGCCCATATTCAAATAAAATTCAGAAACTCTTCCTTCATTTAAATTTCCAAATTTTTTCATCGAAGCGACAACACTTGACTTGTTTGAATGTGCGGCCATATTGATTACACACTATCATTGCTCATAGATTCATACGGGTGGAATGAAATATACAAATTAAATAAAATAATATAAAAGAAATTTTGGAAGTCTATATAATAAACAGTATAACTAATCGTAGAATTTGAATATCAAAATAAGACCACTCGTGACCGAATACGCATTAAGGATTAAACTCGTGGACGGAACAAGTTCCGCCCACTCATTTAATGCTTATGCGTACTTCGGTCGCTCGTGGTCTTATTTTGATATTAAAAATCTACGATTAGGTATACTATATTTATTACCGGTATTTAAATTTTTGAGAATTTTGAAATTTTATGAAAATTTTGACCTTTTTTTGTATATTGAGAGGGTGACAGTAAAAAAATTGTTACCCGCTGAGCCATGTGTTAGAGCAGAATGTTACCCTCGTCTTATCCAATAAAATTACAGCTTACATCTTTAGATGAATAATTCTTTCCTTGTTTTCGAACTTTAATGATACTGAGGGAGTCTGGGTAAGAATTGAGCTGGCTCATAATTAACTTCTTGTGGAAAAGTAACACAGTGTCCACAAGAAGCAATTCCACCATGCTTTAGCATATGTACATTGATACAGGGTGACAATCTACTAACTAACTGTTGCTCAACAATGGATAAATCAGAAAATTCAGGGGGAACAGGTTTAGGATCCATATCATTTTGTATGGAAAACAATTTAATTTCAATTTTATCGGCATTGCACCGTTTACAGACATGATTTGTTCCCACTTTCATTTCTAATCTTCGCTCTTTGCAGATGACACAGAAGTTAAAAGTAAGAGACATTTGCTTTAACTCAAATTTTCGAATACAGTCCATAACTTTATTGAAATGAAGATTTTCATGAAGAGGTGGTGCATTTGGAATATTTATGAACTCCATATTCAAACCTTTTAGTTGAGTTTTAATTTTATATTGAAGGCATCGCTTCCTGTAACCAAAAGCTAGACAGCTTTCATATTCAGGTGGAAATTCATAAGTTATACCAAGTTTTCTACATGCAAGATAGAAATCGTCATATTGAGGATAGTACTGCTTACATGTATTTTCCTTGGTAATGACATTTGTGGATGGTTCTTTCTGAGCTATATGATTATTATTTTGTGATGATGATGGCTCTTTATACGAGATGTTAGATGTACCGGTAGTGTTTTGTGAAGGATTTCCCTCAAAAATTTCAGCAGTATAGATTTTCTGATGTTCAGAAGTTGAAATCTGTCTCTTTTTAGAATCTTTGGCTGGTGGTGAGAACATTTTTCTTTTAAGAATGTTTGTTGGTGTGGAATTTTGATTGCCACTCTGAATTTTATGACATGTATTTTTTTAACAGGAGTAAGCAAAATGTAAGAAGAGGTATTTGCAACTTTTTTCTTTAGTTGAAAGTGGGCCCCAGATAACAACATGTGAACTTCTGTATTGGTATTATCAGAACAAAAAGTAGCCATTTTTTGTTGGTTCTTTTGGAAACACTTCCTGAAGCCATATATTTATTTTAATACTAAAGAGATTAGTGGCCGCTTCAATTTCAGCACATGTTGCCCATTCAGTTCCATACAGCATAGTTTGTGTATATTTTGGTAGTGACACAGTATTGTTGTGAGCATTTTGAATTTTTTCCTCCCATGTGGACCAATTTTGAATGATAAGTGTAAATTGATGCCATTGCAAAATTTCCATTAATTAAATAGCTCAATGAATGGAAAAAACAATTTCCATCACTAGGAACAGAAAAAACATTGTATATTGTTCTATCAATGGATATTTTTGAAGATGGAGGAACTGAATTTTGAAGCTGAATGATTGCATGTTGTTTACTATTTTTTCTTGTAACTAGTGGGGAAGAACTTTTCACATCATGTGACACTTTTTCAGTTATTGGTACATGTACTGATGAAAGAGAATTTGAAGTTGTACAATCCATATTTACAGGGCGAGTATTAGGATTACAACTTTTTGTCGTAGAAGAATAGAAGAATGTAGATAAATATCTAACGAAACGATACATATATGTTTGATCGTTCTTGGACCCGATATCATGACAATAATTTGCAAAAAAGGTGCGAAAAATTTTAACCGCGCATTTTCGAAAGTTTTTAATAGGGTTAAATCCGTAGCCCAATGGTCCGCAAATATCAGAAAAATTGCCCAAGGACCATAAGGGCTACGGTTCCGCAGCTAGGCCTATCCTTACTTAGAAGGGGAGGGTAGGTAGGTCTTTATTTTTTTTTTAGAAAAAAATACAAATATATACGAGTACAAATGGTGAAGAATTTATAAAAGAAACTGAGAAAGAGCTACATGTACATGGCCATGCAGAACATTTGCTTAGAGCTCAGTGGCAACAGAAAGAACAAAAGAATTTAAGAGATAATTTGAAAGATGGTGAGGCCATTGTAATGATGGATTTTGCAGAAGATTTCAGCATAAAATATCAGGATGAAGTAAAGGAGGCTCATTGGTTAACTGAAAAAGTAACCATTCATCCAGTTTATGTTGAATATCCGAGCACAGGAGACAATGATGTAAAGGAGTTTTACCGAGAATCGTTCATTATAGTGTCCGATGAACATAGACATGATACACATTTTGTTATCCAGTGTGAAAAAGAAGTGCTCAGGAGAATAAACAAGAACTTCAATACAATATATGAATTCAAAGATGGTGCACCGGCTCAATATAAGGGGAAGACTTCTTTTTATGACATAGCACATTCCCCTAGGCAACTTAATGTTCCAGTGGAACGCCACTTCTCAGAGAGTGCACATGGCAAAGGAATTTGTGATGGCAGTAAATATTGTATGCAACAAGCTGTTTTAAGAAGACAGGTCTCCTTGACATCGGCAAAAGATTATTTTGACATTGGAAAATCTAAATTTCAAAAGAATGAAGTTGTCCAAAATGACCAGAAAACAATAATCACCAAGAGGACATATGTATGGATACCAAAAACCAGTCAGAGAGAGAAGTGCTACATCTATGAAAGGAATCAAAGGAACTAGGAAATTACATGCAACAAGGCCAACACAGAATCCAGACTATATAGAAATCCGCCCCTTGTCATGTTTCTGTGCTTCATGCTTGAGTAATGCCAATGGTAATGAAGGGTGCTGTAACAAGGAGTATGTGGGAAATTGGCAGAAAGTGAAATGTGAATATCCAAAGACATCTACAGGTTAGTGAAATATTAATATCAGTAATAAAGTTGTGTGTTAAGTGTGCTGGTGGTGTTGCATGAAACTCTAATGCTTCTCTTTTTTTTCCTTTTCTGGTGATGGTCTTGCATGAAACAAAAGTAAAGAAAAGTATATATATTATTAAATATTAATATGTTTGCTTAGCAGTAATAGAGAGCACTTTAAAGTAAAGCTTTTTGATTTTTGTTGATAAATGTAAATATTTGTTGGAAAATAATAAATTTGATCTTTTAATATTATCATTAACTTTTTAAAGTGCTGTCTTTGTTTGCTACAATTTATGAAGCTAGCATATATATATGCTTTATTTCTTGATGTGCTAATAACCTTCTTCTAACATCTACGTTTAGCTGATGATAACATTAATGACACCAATGGTGATGGTATTAATGAAACTGGTGATGATAATATAAAAGAAGCAGAAGATNAGTTAAATGATGATGAAGCCAGAAGGTGATTTGTATTGAATTTTATAAGCATACTAAAAGTAACATGTACTAAGTACTACAGTTATACTAACGTCTTCTGAGAGTATCAAGACATTGAACAAGGTGAAGTAAATATCTAAATATATACTAAGCTTAAAACCTTAGCCTCCAATCACATAGTTTGTTAGTATAACATGCATGTTAAAATTCAACTAATCTATGCTGATCAATTTGTTAATCAAAGCAGGTTAAATAACGTATATTTATCAATTATAAAAATTTTCTTTTTCAGTGGAGAAACTGTACAGTTTGGTGACTTCATCAAAATTCAACTCACAGCTACTGGTACCTCTGGAACAAAAACATCTAGAACTTTTGTTGCTGAGGTAATTAATCTAAAGACAAAGGATAAAAAATAAAAGGACATAAAGGATTTCTTTTTTGGTAACAAGTGAATTTACAAACACATTTTTGAAAGTTGAAATAAGACATTATCATGATTATATGATATTCATCTTTTAAGTGTTTCAGTTAAATTTATCACACACACACTTTTTTGAATGTTGAAATAAAACATTATATATGTTCATTTATGCAATGTTTCAGTTATAGTTGTCCTATGCAAACAGCCATTATGTACAGTTTACAAAAATGTTATGTGTTGATTTTGCTTTATAGCACTTGTTTTTTAAATTTTTATACACATGTACTTTTTTTATAAAGGTTCTTGAAGTGGATACTGCTGAGAACGATGTTCATGTACGATACATGGAGACCAAAGATGACAAACTCTACAGTTGGGGCAAGAAACCTTCAACATCGTGGGAAAAAATGGACAGTATTGTTGAACGTTTGCCAAAGCCTAGTTTGGCTGTAAAAAGCACCAACACAAGACAATTCTATGAGTTTTAACTGACTGTTTGCTGTTTTTTAAGCTGTTGTTTGGATGTTTTTTTGTTATAAGTTTAACAGTTTGACTTGTTCATGTTATATTACTCTTTTTTTTTTCAATTTAATAATCAGCTGTAAAATCTTACGTATGGGACAAAAATCGAAACTATTTTGAATGAGTATTTTGTCGTTGTTTGTAATGAATTCAAACTAAAAATAAGTATATTTCAGTATATTTCTACTCCACAAAGATAACAAGTTTTGAATTAAATTATGATAGTCAGAAAATATTTCACAATTTTTCCTTAAGGCCACTCCAAATTAAATACTTGTTCTTCGGACCCACTGGCACTTAAAATTCAGATTGAAAATTTCGACAAAAAATGTTTCCTCGTCATTTCGTCAACATTCCCTCTTCATGTTTCATGATTTTTAAACAATTTGAAATACAAAATTGTCGCCCGCTTATAAAATTATCTTGAATTCTCATTTAAAAACACAAAAATGAGGGCAAAAATGATTAAAAAATTTAAAAAGTGCCGCTCGCTTGTTCAAGATTTTAGTGCATCCAAAAATTCAATTTTCAGAAAAAAAAAAAAGAAAAAAAAAATTTGCTCGCCCGCTCCATTTTTTTAATGAAAAAATCCGAAGAACAAGTAATCAATTTGGAGTGGCCTAAAAAGTAAATATGTTCAGTTATTTAATTTTTTGTTTGTCGAAATGTATTAATTGCTTAATGTAATTAAAGTAAATTTAGTGAAGACTGTAATTTACATCTTTCATCATCTGACTGTTGTTTGTAGTTGATAAGAGTTTTATAAACTGCTTATATTACTTGTTTTTTCAATTTAATAATCAGCTGTAAAATCTTACGTATGGGACAAAAAATGTATAATTTAGTACATGCAGGAAATAATCATATTTTTGTACAGTTTATAATGTAGCCAATAAATAAATGTTTTTTCTGTTAGAAAAATAACATAATTTCATGAATATTATATTTTTTTAGATATGAAATCACTTAAAGCTTTACTATAAAGAATAATACAAAACTTTTAGCATTTATTTTGATGTTGCTTCAAAAATGGGAAACGCCCCAAAAAAATTTTCACTAAATTATCTATTCTTTCTTGCAGTTCTGTTAACAATATGTTCCTGTTTTTAAAACATAATATAACTAATATAATAGTCTTTAGATAAAAATCAGATCTAAAATAATAACTGATTGTCCCATACGTACAGATTTTTGCACAACATTTCAAAAAATGTAATATTTTTATTCGAAATGGAAAAACTTATCCCTGATAAGTTGGCAACTTGTAAATGAGATGTTTGGGTTGGAAAAAAAATAAAATTTGATTACTTTGAAGGTGGTTTATTTTTTACCCCTTGTGGCCACCAAAAGGGTAACCTTAGCTTGCACTGGTCCATATGCATATATATATACGAGTACTTCCGAGAATCTAGAACAAGTTCCGGTTACAATAAATTACGGATCAAACCGGAAAAGTACAAATCCGGATTTACCGCAAATGCAAAACGGAAAGAAAAATTTTTGTTTGTCACAACTGCAATAAAAAAATTTGGGTCGGCCGGCCAACAGCAAAGAAGCCTATTTTTATTTTTGGCCCGATCATATTTCCATAATGCCTTGATTATTGCAATTATAAGGTATACTACACTTATTATGTAAAAACTTACTTTTAATTAAGCCACAAATGGGCAGACTGTTAAATGCTTTTTTGGTCCTTTTTCCTTTCAAGCTATAACCTGACCAATGGTTGTTGGTGCCAAGCACTCTCAGCATCTTTCTGACACTGTCCCCCAGTTTCGTTCCTCTTAACGTGGTCAGCAATGTAACCTAACAAATATAAATTCATAAAATTTTATAAAACAAGCTGTCCATACTGAAACTAGCCAATAGCATGCAGTTATTACACATTTTGTAAGGAAATTTGCAAAAATATGTACCTGATTTGAATGTCGTCGATGTCTGGCTTTACAAACCGGACTCGTCATAAAAAAAACACACAAACACAAGTTTAAAAACAAAATTTTATTTAATTTAACTTTCATAATTATTTCTTTTATGACACATAAGAATAGTATTCTTGAATTAATACTTGCATATACTTACCGAAGAACATCGTTATAGGACAAATGTTTACCGATGTAAAAAAAAAAAAACCCGTTCGATGTGACGATATTTATCCAAGTTGTCATCGGCATCCTCTACCTATGGAATGCTTCGACCTATCTTAGTATTCCCCAAAAAATTTAGCCGAAAAGCAGCAATTCGACCTATCGTCCCCATCGACCTATAGTCCGTAAGATACGGTAAGTGCTTACAGAAAATTATCAATGCATGATGTAATTACTGTAGACAAGGATTTATATAGTAAGACTATATAAATCCTTGCTGTAGACAATTGTAAGCAATTCATTTTTTACATCATAAAAAGCTTTCGGCTATTTTTGACAATTAAAAAATTTCCTAAAAACACTCATGGAAATTGGGACAGCCCATATCCTTCAGTCCTGTAAATTTTGATGATTTTTGTTGTAGCCAATCTACAGAAAAGGAAATTCCAAACCCTAATTTCCACCACTGTAAAAAGTGTTTTGAACAAACTCAAACACAACTACATGTACATTTAGTGCATTTAAATGCTACTTGACAATCATCAACTTTTTTGCTTGAATAATTATAACAAAAAAAGAAAGATTAAATACAAATAATAAAAAAAAAAAAAGACATAAATTAAAATAAAGTGAAGTTTTCTACTTTGAGGCACATTATACATTAAGATGGAGGCCTAACATTTCTTGCTGGCATGGTAAATTGTACCAAAAGTGTAAAAGGGAAAGGAAATGATCAGGTGAATGTAGCAAAAATAAATATCACTTACATTTTTGTACATTGCTTTTTTTCTTATTAAACATGTTAAGGTAAATATTTTAAT